>CANTUT010001836.1:0-42500 GCA_947687605.1 Reutealis trisperma | reverse complement strand
TCTCTAAATTCTGATTAATATTACTAACATTTTTATTTAAATTATCTTTATATTTCCTCTTTATCTTTGATTTCTCCATTCTCTCTTTCAATTCATAATTTTCAACATCATCCTCATCTTCATTGTCTTCCCCTACTTCATCAGCAACTTGTAATTCTTTTCCTTCCTCCTCTACTTCTATCTCTTCTTCTCCTTCCTCGGGTCCTTCCACTTCTTCTTCTTCTTTATCTCTCCTCAATAGTCCATATTTTTTTTTATTTCTTTTTCTGTTGCCTCCATATCCAAAGGCCTAATATTATTTTTCTAAAAATACCCCTACTTTTCAGAGTGACTTTCTTGATATTATTAAACTCTAGTTGCCATTTAACCATCCTTGTTATACTTGGTTAGTGATTTGCACACCTTTTAAACAAATTGCTTTTTTCCAACTCAGGTTCAACCTCATAAGCAAACACCTGCAAAATAGCATATCAGTTAATATGGAATTCAACTTTATTAAAGTTCAATTCAACCTTAATACAATTGACCTTAATATTAATAAGTTGATTTCAACCTTTATAATGATGGGTTCTTATATGGAATACAATCGGGAATCCTTCAAAAATATATGTCTTAGTATTATATTCCTTGGATTTATGAGATACTTCATTGCATTCACTATGCATAATCTTATAGTTTGGATAGTTGTCTTGAATGTCTAGTATGAGGGATTAATGGCACCAAAAGCGAAAGCATGGTGGGTGGGGCAAAATTTCAAACATTTTAAAATTTTGCTCCATCACTATGGTAGGTCCATTACCCTTTCAATATGTTCACCAATTGTGTGCAAAACACATATAAGAAGGAAAGAAGAAGAAGAAGTATTATATACCTTTCTCCTTAGCTCCTGTTTTTTTTAGCTCCCCAAATGTGAAGCCTCTAGCTGGCTCACACCAAGCTTCACCAAGCAAGGATCAAGAGTTTTTGTTGTTTTGGACTTGCTTCTACTATCACTAAGTCTTTTTTTTTTTCTCAAAAACAAGAAGAGTATATGAAGATGATGAAGGAAAATGAAGAACTCTTTCTTCAAGTTTTCTCTCAAACTCTCTCTCAACTCTTGCATTCAATAGTAGACATATGAGTTAGTGGAAAAATCTGTATATGTCACTTAGTTATTAGATTTTTCCTTTCTCCTTTTGTATTATGTCCTCTCACACCAAGAAATGGTTATTGAGATAGTGGGGAACAAAGATGAGTTGATTGTCTCATCAATTCATCTTTGTCTCCCATTATTTTAGAGGAAAATACAAAGATGCCCAAAAGAGTTAGTAGGTGATCTCTAAACCCTAAACTCGATGGATATGGGTTTTAGTTGGTGCAACCCTTAAATCCATCATATTGATTAAGTTTATGACCAAGCCTTTGGGATCCCATCAAATGTAAACCCAATTAACTTTAATCCAAAACTATTTCAATTTAGCTCACTACTTGTATCACATACAAATCATGACTTAATTGAAATAACTGTTTTATGAATTAAACTTCAAGACATGCTAGGGTCTTTGTAAATTTAATTACAAGCTTAATTCAACTATCATTAATAAATTAATTAAACACTTTAATTAATTATTAATGTAATTCTTTATCTATGATTGGTGAATGCTTTATGGTGTGACTTACTAGGTTCGTGTTCTAATTAGCAATGGGATAGAGAAAACTCCTTTTCTCACTTAATGTGAAATCCTCATTTCACACTTAGTCTCATAAGTCATGAGGGACGCCTAGCATAACATATCACAACTACCTAATTAGAAATGAATGCCTGTGAACATATACACAAACATTACATGGACCTTTGATCATAATTATCATGCACTCAAATCCCTCCATTACGGATTCCTGATCTCGACTAGGGTCATGGATTAGTCAAATCCTATATGCTTTAATCATATGATTTCATCTCTGTTCTAGTTCTCGATAAACTTGATTAATACTAGAAACTCTTTTCTAGTGAATCTTATCCACCTTGGCCAAGGACTTATACATCAAGAACAACTAGATGTCATAAGATTCCTTCCTTGTTTAGCCAAGTTAATGGATTCTTTCTTGGAGATCACTTAACACTTACCTCAACATATCACCAGTTAGGACCATAACATGCCATATACCTTTGTATGAATAGCATCGATATGTAAGCAGTAATAAATCCTAACCACCAATACATTAGGTAATGTATCACTTCAAGTCAAAGGACTATATGCACAATTATGACCTATATGATGAAAAGTTGACTAATGGTAAAAATCCATGTATTCATCATCTGATGCCATTGTTCAACTCACTCATCTCTATAAGAGTTCACATATTGTCATGACATCACATGTCTGTAGCATGGGACTCATTACCTCCATTACTACAAGTATCACATACTTATCATGGATGACAAGGTGATGGTCTTCTAAATTAAAGGTGCCCAGTCAATAATCCTATGACCATGAATAAATTTAAAGTATCTATACAAGAGTGATATGTCTCTCATATTCTCAACTCTTTGAGAATAGATCCTCTCATAGAATACTGAAGGAACATATATACATTACAAAAGAAAAAATTCATTTAAAGAACATATATATATTATTACAAATTAAGAATTTTATTTACATTTACATAATATGTATATTGCTCTGGGCCAAACATCACTATCACAGTCTCCCCAAGAAAAGTAGTTCCACTCTCTTAAGTTTCCTACTAATTCTAACAACCTCATATTAAGCTTTATGGATGGCTACCTAGAAACAATTTGAGTAAGCAACAATAACATTGCTAAAGCTACCACATCATCATTTGCAATGCCATTCCCCATCTTTTCAAACATTTGAAATATATCACCATATGTTACCTCACATGACTATAGCTTGGAACATAGTGTGATTCTTCATACAAACTCGCACCTCGCCTAACACAATCTTATTGAGGGACTATCTCCTAATTTCAAATATGTTATTAAAGCAAACTCCTTCCTCCCAAACTTCACTTTGTTTCCAACAATATTGAAGTACATTGAAATATTATTAACATCTTTCTCCAATTGCCTTAACAGCATGTTGTGAATGAGCTATTTATTCCAATTTCCTGCCTGCGTGTTAACAAAATGGCAAAAGGTAGCTTTCTTTAGCAACTCTCTCTGTGTCATTAAGTTTATCATTTATCACCTTGACCTTTTCTCTTAAATGATTGTAGCTTGCAACTTTACCCAAGAAGCATTTCCTCTTAAGATATATCATAACCATGTTATCCTCCTGTATGATGAAATCAAATATATATTTGAAATTAGATTAAATTTGAATTTGACTTTAATAAATTTGAACTCAATGTTAATAAAGCCGAATTCAATAGTAAATAAAGTTGAATTCAATTATTGTAATGTTGAACTCATGTTATTAACGTTGAACTCAACGTTCACGAAAACCCTAATCTATAACACTGACAAAAGCTTAGGTAGATAATGCTTACCTTGTGTTCTACTAGAGTTAGGTTTCTTTTCAGACAACCAGTGCTTTTGATTTTGATTGTACAATCCTGCATGAGCATGGGCATAAGAGCTACATGACCTATCCATTTGTGAAAGTAGAATGGAAAACATCAAAAGTAACCATAGGAGAAGAAAACTAAAGGTGATAAATCATAATATGAAAATTGACGGAGAATAGAATAAAATTAAAAGGGAGAAGAAGACTAAATGAGATAAATGAGAGGAAATCCAATGAGAGTGAGAGAAGAAATTTAATAGTTGCAGCAAATATAGGGGAGAAAAGAAAACTAAAAGATCTACAATTAATATAACTACTACCTTCCACAAAGCCATGCGTCACGCACTGGTAGATTGAAATAAAAAACGATATCATTTTGATAACAAATTATAACATGTAATTAATAAATATAATATGCATAATAAATATAATATATATTCAGTTTTGGGTTCAGTTCTTTTGGGTCTATTTAGTTCAAAGTTGGTTTGAATTAGATTTTAGAATAGGTACACATCAATCTCCATACCGTACAGTAACACTGTAACCAGTTCAATTTAGGTCAAAAATTTTTCCAAGGATTAGAGATTTCATTAATGGTGATTTTTTCAATTCAGGATTTCAGATTGAATAAGGATACTTGCATTCTATGCTAATTGGTACCATAGAGCAAGCTTTTTCCTCCTCTAGGATTCACATGAACCATTTCCTTTCTATAACTACTCACATCTCATCACATCAAATAAATACATTATGATTATTATTATTTCTCATCTTTCTTTCTTTTTTAATTATCCTTATTCCACTTTTATTTAATAATATTAATCATCTTAATATCAAGGGCGACTTAGTGGAGGTAGAGGACTAAGGCAATCGCCTTAAACCTCCCAATTATAAAGGCCCCCTAATTACAAATATAACTTAATAAAAAGTCCATAAAATAGAAACATTCTAAAAATTAGTTTAAAATATTGAAATCTAAAATAAAAAATGATGGTAACAAAGAAACTAGCACTAACAATAACTATATTCTAATTAATTATATTAGCTTTTACAAAATAGTAACACAAATTCATAACTTTTCCCTTAAAAACTAGATTCTCATAACTACCTACATATTAAGTAGGTAGTTATTGTGAACTCTCAATTTTACACCATTATCATCTGATCGCACCTTAGTACCTGCTAAATTTAATGAGCTACGGAAAGCCATTATGGTGATTCCGCTAGCTGATTAGCAGGCGGGGGTTTGAGGGCGCAATTTTTTAATCTTCAATTACATTGCTACCAGATATTCAAATTTTCTAAACCCCAAACCAACTAATCTCTTAAAAAAAAAATGAAGCTGCACAAGCTGGTGCAGATCCATATAAGCCTAGTGCAGATCCGCGCTCTACTGGCACGGCTGCCACCCTAGCATGGCACTAATCTATGCAAATACTGGTGCGGATCCATGCCCGTGGTCCCCCTTTCTATGCCAAAATATCCATTTTGCCTTTTCAACCCAATTTTTAACTCATTTTCAGTCATATCCTTTTGATCTTTTCACTTTTTCAATTTTTAAATTACCCTCACCCACTTTTGATGTAAATATCCCCCTCCATTTCTCATTTCTCTTCACCCTTTGAGTTAGAGTTGATAGCTATCTTCTAATTCCTCTCTTCTTCTTCCTCCAACCACTCTTTAATTAATTAACTAACATTTTTAATTAATTAATTATCTCACCCTAACTAAGTTAATTAATCTTTTTAATTAATTAAAATTCTTTTTTTAATTAAAATAATCACTTAATTAATTAATTAATTAATCTTTTTAGTTAATTAATTAATCACTTTTCAATTCAAAATCAAATTAATCATTTTTTTTAATCCACCCTTCATCCAAGTTAATTAATTAATCATTTTAATTAATTAATTAATTCATCTATCCATTTTATTACATTAATTGGTTAATTAATTATTTTAATTAATTAACTAATCCCTCAGTCAATCCAATAACTCGGTCTCGATAAAATAGAATTTCAATTCAGTAAAACTTTCCGCTGTCCAAAAGCAAAGGTATCAGCCTTTTCTTTCAAACTCACATTAAATCAATTAATCAAATCAATCCATAAATCTCTCCACTTAATCGTGGAACGAATTACGTGAGTTTTGATTCTCATTCAATTGTAGTACATAGGCACATTTGGAATTTCAATCCAATCCCAAAATTAATTCCATTTTTCCTTTGCTTTCAATTATAATTAATTATTTATTTATTTTTGGAATTAAGGAGTGATTATGTAGTTCTCTTAAATCCATAAAGATTAGATGGAACACTCTCCTTAATTTGTGAATGTTTGCTTTAATCATTTCATTAACTTTCTATGCACCATCCATTCATACTATGCAATGTTCATACATTTAATTATTTGTCATCTTATAAATGTCATTCATGAAATTAATTTTCTAAGTAAAATTAAATTTAAGAGCCAAATTCGGATTATTTAACCAAAAATCTAGTCCCCGAGTTCAACTTAGTTTGAAAACTAGTGATGTTTATTTTTGGATAGATTAATTGCAAAATTAATAAATATGAGTCAATTTGAGTTTTTTCCTTAATATTTTTCAATTAAATAAAATTAAGGTGGCGACTCCTAAAATCATTTTCAAAAACAATCAATCTGAATCCGAAAGTTTTATTATGAGTGGAAACTCGAATGAGCATTCTGATTCTCTCTAGCGTATCGGGCCCATGCTTGGACGAGACCTCATAGTTATGAATTTATTTATATTGTATTTTTAATTTACATGTCTCATTTTATGATTTTGCTTAAAGCTCCCAAAACTTTGAGCTACCCCTATTTAATATAAATTTTTTAACATATATTCTTATTATTGAAATTCTAAATGTTTAAGTCATAGCTTCAAATTGCATTTTCATTTTGATATATTAGAAACTTTTGAAGATTCACAGAGTTAATATTTTGAAATTTCATCTAAAATTATGCTTTTTTTTAAATTTGTGGTGAAAAATTCAATATAAAGATTAAGCATTATATCTAAAATTAAAAATAACAAACATTGAAATGGAACTAATGGTTATACATTAACAATGGATAAAGAAGCAAAAATCCCCGAAGCCCCATCAAAGCAATATTCCTCAACAATAGCAAGGGAACAAAGACATGGAAATGCACTCTTGAACTCGCTCAAAAAAGAAATTTAATTTCGATTAACTCGTATGTTGACTTGAAAATACTTTTGATCAATTGAAAATAATAATAATAATAATAATAATAAATAGGAGTTTTGAAAAGGTTGGTTTGGATGGTTTGTCACCACTACATTTAGGCTAGGATGTGTTTGATAAAGAACTTAAAAGTCTTCTCGGGCTCAATATGTGATTTGTTGTTAATGTTGAAAGAGTTTAAAGTGAAATGTTTTGAGTCCCTGTTCTCGTGCACATTAATCAACAACAGCACATTAATCTTAGCATTGCATTGTTATTGGTATAAAAACCAGCAAAAACAAAACTAGAATATAAAATTTAATTGGGCTAAATAAATATAACGTGAGAATACAAATGAAAGTAAACATGAAATAGAAGATTACACTTAATATAAGGAATTTCTGGAAGGGCAATTGCTATAGTTTTAAAAAATTAAATAAAAATTTAAGAGTAATTTTTTAATATTTAAGAGCTTGCAGTGTCCCCCAAAATTTTACCTAGTTCCGTCCCTAAAAGGCTCTTAAAAATTAAAACATATAATAATTTTAAATTATTATTATTATTAGAAATAGATATTGTAACATTAACACTAGAAATATTTGAACTAGAGGCGGAGCTTTTAAGGGGAAGGGGGCCCTGACCCCAGCCCCATATAAATTTTTTTGTGAATTATAATTGGTCACTTTCAAACTTAACAATAATTTAAAGGGAAGGGGTCATGCTCCTCCAAAGTTTTCAATTTTATTATTATTATTATTATTATTATTATTATTATTATAGTGAATTATAATTAGTGGTACTTCAAAATTAATAATAAATATAAAAAGAGAATTGTTGTTATCACATGGTCATATAATTTTTATTAGATTTTAACTTTATTTTAATTTACAAAAAGTCACGAACATGTAATTATAGTGTTTCTACTCTAATTAAAATAAAATTTTCAATTTTCAAATCTACTTTATAACTACAAGTCCACGATTCATTTTAAAAAAAGAAAAAGAAAAATTATATTATTGTATTGTACTTTTAAATTTATTATATTAGTGTCTAAATAATTTTTTTTATTTGATGAGTTTCTTAATTTTTAAAAACAATCTCATATATGTATTTTTTTTAAAGAAAAAATAAAAAAAAACTTTGAATTGAATCTCTTCAACTTAAGATGAGAATCATTTATTTTCTTATTTATAGGCTGTTTACAAAGGAAGATATATACACAGAAAGAAGAAATTATCATTTAGTTATACAATATTTGAATGACACCCTTTTTGTGCCATAATTCAAGGATACGATTGACTAATTTAGAGGAGTAAATTGCTCTTGTGACTTATCATTTTGAGATGATTGAATCCCACTAAGATTCCTTGGATTACTTGCATGATTTTCTTTAACAGTATGAAAAACCACTCTCGAGCTGTATCCTTATCTCTCTAGGATTTACATGTCTCATTGGTCGATATTTGATTTGTCTCAATACCCTCCCGCAAGCTATGCTAGGGTTAGAGGTAGAGTTTGGTGCGAAAGTGATTCAAGGAGGCCTTACATAGTGGCTTAGTAAATATATCTGCAAATTGATTGATTGAAGAAACATGATGAGTAATAAGGAGACCTAGTGAAACCCTTTCACGAACAAAATGATAGTCCAATTCAATATGTTTGCTATGAATATGAAAGACAAGATTAACAGTCATATGTGGGGCACTTAAATTATCACAAAATATAATTGGTGGACTTGTTTGAGGAACACGAAGATCGCAAAGCAAAAAAATTAGCCAAGTGAGTTTGTCTCTTATATTAACCATTGCATGATATTCTGCCTTAGTGATGGAGCAATAAATGGTCGGTTGTTTCTTCACACACCAAGAGATGATGTTTCAACTTAAAAAATGTGCAAAAACCAGTAGTGGATTGTCTAGTAGTCAAATAGCCCGCCCAATCTGTATCAGATAGTATCACTAGTTAAAGTTAGCCTAAATTAATAGAACCTTTAACATGTCGTAAAATAAGGCAATCATCTTCAAACCAACATAAGTTGGAGATTGCATAAATTGGGAAACATAATTGACACAAAAGGAAAGATCTAGTCTTGTGAGTGTTAAGTATTGAATTGCTCCAACTATACTATGATAAAAGGTAGGGTCAGGTAATAAAGTATCATCAGTGAGGTCCTTTGTCTTTGATTCCATTGGTGTATGCATCAGTTTGCAGTCAACCATTTAAGCTTTGTCAAGTATAGTATGAGCATAATGAGTTTGGGAGAGGTGCAAGGTTTTATTGCTACGATGAACTTCAATACTAAGAAAGTGATGTATTGGACCAAGATCTTTCATGGAAAATTCAATGTGCCTTAAAAAGACTGCGAAATAAATAATAATGGGTCAGCTAAACTACAAAAGAAACCATGTTTAAGTAAAAAATGAATAAAATGGTCAAACCAAGCTCTTAGGGCCTGCTTAAGGCCATAGAGAGCTCGCTGAAGTTACAAACATGAGAGGGAAAGGCTGGATTAGCCATACTAGGTGGTTGTTCCATAAAAATGTCTTCAGATATATAACCATAAAAAAAAGGCATTTGTTACATCAAGTTGTTTAATTTCCCATTTACAAACAAGAGCTAAATTAAGAACTAATTAAATAGTACATGGTTTTATAACAGGAGAAAAGTCTCAGTATAGTCCAAACCATTAATTTGATGATAATCCTTAGCAACAAACCCAGCTTTTAGTCTATCAAGAGTACCATCTGCTTTTAATTTAGCTTTGAAAACCCATTTAGAAGCAATGACATGCATTTGAGACTCACAGGGAACCAAAGTCCATATATTATTTTGATGAAGAGCAGTAAGTTCCTCAATCATAGCTTTACAGCACCCATCAAGTTAAAGTGCTAACTTCACAGTACGAGGTTTATGAGGGATGTCATCACATTCTAGAGTCAAAGCATAGCAGGGATTGGGTTTGAGAATGCCATGTTGAGATCTAGTCACCATAGGATGATGAGAAGAATCATCATGCATCGAACTTAAAGAATAGTTAGAATTCAAATTTGAAGGAATAGAAGATAGATGCTTGGAAGGACTAGTATTTGTAATTGATGTCTTTATGAAATTATGAGGCTATATGGGATGAATCATCGTACTGAGCATGACACTCTGATGGTGCAGGTGACTAGAGAATTGGCATGGTGTTAGTATCAAGAAATGAGATTGCTCAGGTTGAATGGATTGTCAAATAAGTATCCTGATGAAATAGGAATGTGTATAGGCTTATCCTCAGTAGATGGGTTAGGGTGAATAGGTGTTCGGGTATCTAAAAAATATGAATAATTTACAATAGGTGATGGTAAGGAATTTTTGCCTTTGTAAGGAAATGTGCATTCATCAAAGAGGACATGCCTTGACACGAACATTTTATGTGATTTAGGAGTAAAACATCGATAGCCTTTATGCCTATCACTATAACCTAGAAAAACACAAGAAATAGTTTTAGGATCAAATTTATTTTGTCTAGTGTCCCATGTATATGGATAGCACTAAGAACCAAAAAAATGCAATGTTAAGTAATTAGGATGAGAACCATGTAAACAAACATATGGAGTACCAAAATTAATTGAAGAAGAGGGTAAACGATTTATTAAAAATACTACTTTAGTAAAAGCCTCAACCCACAGAAAATTTGGTACTCCACTATGAAAGAGCATGGTCATCCCAAGTTCTCAAATAATACAGTGTCAACGTTCAGCTGTGCCTATTTGTGCTAGTGTATGAGGGCACAAGATTTGATGAATAATCCCCTGTTGTTGAAAGTGAGATGCAAGTCTGTTGTTCACAAATTCACCTCTACCATCAAAGTGAAAGATTTTGATTTTTTTTTCTCAAATTGACATTCCACATAGTTCTCAAAGGCTAAATATGCATCAATAAAATCAGATTTGGCACGGAGTGGAATTAACCAAATATAACTGGAGTAATTATCAACAATGCAAGCATAAAAATGAAATTTACCAAGAGATAAAATAGGGGCTATCCCCAAATATCATAATGAATTTTCTAAAAAATGTCAGTACTAGAAGAATCAAATAAAGTAAATGCCATCTTGCTAAGTTTTCTAATTGACAACTTTTACAAATTTTTCCATTTTAATTATTCAAACTAACATCAATTAATTTTCTAGAATGTAAAAACTGAATAGTAGAATACTATGGATGTCCAAGGTGTTGATGCCAGAGGTCCTCAAATCCTGATCTTTGCCTATTGGAGAAATGTGCATCCTTTGGTTTGGATAGAATATAGAGATCTCCTTTGCGATGATCCATCAGCAAAATTCAACTTGTTGCTCGTTCCTTAATACAAAGTAGCTTATCAGTAAATTCACAATTCAAGGGATATTGATTTGTTAATTGACTTATTAAAAGTAGATTCCTTGTTAGTTGTGGGACAATTAAAATATCACGTAAGTATAATTTATTCTTCCCATCTGAAACTAACATATCACCAACAACACCAATTATCAAGGCAGAACCATCACCAATAAATACAAAATCATGTCCAATATATTTAAGAAGGTTATGAAGCATATTCGTGTTTGAGATTATATGGTTAGAAGCACCAGTGTCGGCTGTCCATTCTGTGTCTGGAACTGTGGTATCTAAAGCGAGAGCAGCAAGTGCTTGTGGGAGCTCATCCTTGAGTTGGCAAGCTCCTGTAAATTTTGGTAGTGTGACCAATTTTTCCACAAATTTGACAGCATTCATTTCGATATATATCTCTTTCTATATTGGTCATGCATTGCTTACCTGGTGGTGGAGGTCGTGGAGCCTATATTTCCCAATTGTTGTCTTTTTCCACTAATTGTGGAGTTATAGAATTATTCCTTGCATAGCTCAAACATTGGATACTATTGTTAGTAGCTTGAAAACTTCTACCTTTAGATGTAAACTGATTATTCTATCGATTGTGATTGTTGTATGATTGCTGTTGACGTTGATTGCGTTTTGGGGAAGTAGTTGCTTCAATCCATGAGTTCTTTATTCAAACCCTTGCAAGAGTTAGATTACCTCTGAATAACTCAACATGAGAGGCTTGAGCATTATTGTTGTGAAAGACTCATACTTTGGGCCAAGATTTGCAAGCAATAAGTAAACTTTTGTTTTGTCAGGAACTAGACTGCCTATAGCAGCAAGATTGTCGCAAATACTTTTAAATTTTCTCAAATGTTAGGCCAAGGATTGATTGGATTCTTTCCTAAGATATGTGAGTTGTTGACAAAGGATAAATTCACGTTCTTGTGAATCTTGGGCACATGCTTCTTTTAATGCATGCCAAATAGATTGTGATGTATCCAAGCCAATAACAAGGCCTAAAGCTTCTTCTGTGAGTATTCCAATGATCCACCTGCGTAGTAGACGATATTCTTTTCGCCATTTGAGATAATCATCTGAAAATATTTTTGTTTCTTCTTCACTTGTTGGAGTGGTGTACATGGTTGGCTGTGTTTTCTCACTTGTGAGAAGGCCCACCATGTCTTGACTTTCTGCAAGAGCTACCATCTATTCACGCCATAATGGATAATATGCAGGTGCCAGTTTAAGAGTGACAAAGTTGGCTACATTTAAAGAAATTGTGGAAGCCAATGATAAATGGTAAAGAACTCTCTTATCTCACAATGAGCTCTGATACCATAAAGAAAAAAAAATAAAATAAAAAGGACTTTGAATTGAATCTCTACAACATGAGATGAGAGTTCTTTATTTTCTTATTTATAGGATGTTTACGAAGGAATATATATACACAGAAGGAAGAATTATCATTTATTTATACAATATTTGAATGACACCTTTTTGTGCCATAATTCAGGGATATGATTAATTGATTTAGAGGAGTAAATTGCTATTGTGACTTACCATTTTAAGATGATTGCATCCCACAAAGATTCCTTGGATTACTCATATGATTTTCTTTATCATTATGGAAAACCATTCTTGAGTTGTATTCTTAACTCTTCAAAATGTATATGTCTCACTGATGGATATTTGATTTGTCTCAATATTTTTAATTGTTTTTCAAACATCAAAGTGTTGATTTGTAACTCTAAAATCCTTAAAGTTGGAAAAAAAACAAGAAGAAAATTTTTTGAATTATTGAATATCAAAACAAGATTTTAAATGGATCTAAAGAGTTGCAAATCAACACTCTTATGACTAGAAAAAATCTAAAAAAATTTATATTAAATTATTTTTAAAGTTTACAAACTAGTCAAATAAAAAAATTATGCAAACACTAAAATAATATAATTTAAAAAATTCATATACCAATGATGTAAATTTAAAAAAAAAAAAAAGTAAATATTTACATTTTTACTTTTTTATTTTGTTTAAAAGGTTAATTAGTAAATTTTGTTTGCTTAATTATTGAAATTTAAGAATCAATAGTTAAGAAATAATTATATTTGTTTTTATTGGCTTGCATCTTGTCTGAATTATGATCAAATTATAAAAATTTTACTTCCTTCTTAGTTTAAAAGAGATTATTTAATCAATAACTTATTAAATATCAATATAATTAAATTTTGACATTTACGTAAATAATTTCATATTAATTCCAAAATATTTTAGTGAAGAATTTTTAGCCACCGATTTTGAATTTTCTTTGATGTCTTACAATAATTTATTTAAAACTTATATTAGTCCATAAAAATTATTTGTCATAACCAATTGTACTCGTATAATTATTTTAATTTTGCAAATACGCATATATTCACTCACAAACAGGACATATCATTCTAACATGGCCCCCCAAAATTCCATGCTATTTCGGACCTCAAAAATAATATTCAAGCTCCAAGAGCCTAATACCTGATGCCCACTCCTAATTAAAATACCTCAAAAAAAGTGTAATGAAATTTTCATTTAAAAAATGACATCAATAATTTTCAATCCCAATTCCCAACAATACAATACCTGCAACTAACCAAAAACTTGAATACAATAACCTGTCAAATAAAATTCGACTGATCACTATGTGCTGCTATAACACTGATTATGCTTTTATTGTTCATCAAGTCCTACTCAATATAGCCGCAGAGAGCCCATTTTTGAGGCATAACGCCTGAAACTCAGCTAGTAAAAGAGAGAACATTAAACCATCCAAAGTCTCATCTAATCCGTTCAAAAACTTCAAGATAACAAATAAAGTAGCAGCTAAAGCATTAAGCTACGGATACAAACGAAGAAAGTCACTTGCAGGGTCAGAAAATGCAAAGGAAGAAATGCAACCAAATTATTCCAACTCCATTAATTAGTTAATCTCTGCATAAGCAGTCTCAAGGTGGGCTTGTTCTGCTTCTTGCACCTCCTTCTCAGTCTTCCTCCCCTTCTTCGACTTGTAGTAGACACTCATGAAGGTTCCCACAGCTCCATACTTCCTTCTGCACTGCTCATAGTGCCCAGCATCAAACATTCTCCAGAAATTCTTTTCGTTCAGTTCAGAAACTGCATATTGTGGCTGGAAACCATGGTTCTCAATCAACCAGTTCTCCATTCTACGAACAGCCTCAGCACCATCAAAAACCTCACCTCTAAACACAAATGCCGGTGTATAATACACTCCAACATCTGTGTACATTTGGGCATAGGGTGTATCTCCCTGTCTGAGCTGCTGCTCGAATCCTGGTTCAGGATACACCATAGTTTTGACAGGTAACTTGAACAGTCTGTGTGGGCACAGCCAAATGGGGTATATCTGCACACAATTACTATATTAGTATTCTGACCCTTAATCTCATTGAAATATAGCTATAATATGAAATAGCTTCCACCTAGGACAGCAAAAATCATAAAAAAAAACTCATTGAATATGAGCCTAAAAGTTAAAAACCTGTCACTAAATAAGCATAATGGTAAAACAGCTGTAAATAGTCATGTCATCTTATTCTTTCCTTTGTTCCTCGTGTCCGCATCCAAGCAGCTATGCCAGGATGACAGGCGGTTAATTTTCAATCCAAATTTAATCCAATTTTATATGAGCAGGCATTTTATGTTAAATATAAGATAATGAATTGTTAAATCTGAAGAAAAATAGGATTAGAGAAAAGTAATCAAAACAGTATAATGTAGCAAGGTTACCTCCATCTCATGGTGGACCCATTCTAGGGCATCCCCAACCTTGTAAAGAGGAACAAGCATATCCTGAATGACATGATTCTCATGGTAGTAGTTTCTGATTGCTTCACCCTGGGTAGCCTTCAGAAGAGAAACCTTGGGAGGCATCATCCAGCCCAAGAGAAATCTAAACCACCATTGATCTGCAAATGGAAGTATAAGCTTTCCCTCCCAGTACAAACACCTTGTGTGCCTGTGATAATATTCCCTGGTTGGGATGTACTCTACAAACTCTCCTTTCTTCAAGGCTGTCTGTGCATGCTGGTAGAACCAAGGTTTAAACCACCAACCAACACTGTTAATTATATTGCCTTTCTTCTTGGCTTCTTCTTTCGAGGCATATCTCCCTGTCATCATTACACCTTCATTAGGAGAATATATCATGCCCTCTACGAAATCTGGAACCTTCTCTGGGTTATCCTGGTCAAGATCTCTTGGTGCAAAAGAGTCAATATAAGCCTGTGCTAGATCTTTCAGATTACCCACTATCGGTTTGTAAGTAAGCTTCATGTATTCTTTAATGGTTATCAGCTTGATCTCAGCAGAGACAAGAAGGCCAAGTGTTCCTTGAGACCAAGGGATAGCATAGAAAAGATCAGAGTATTCATTGTCCTTTGTAGCTCTGACAACTTGACCATCTGCCAGAACAATTTCATAAGCTACAACAGTATCAGAGAACAAGCCATATATATGAGAGCTTCCTTCAATCCCATAACCATTGATGAGCCCCCCAACTGTAAGATCATCAAGCTCTGCAACCACTGCAAGGGCAAGGTTCATTGGGACAGTGGCCCTAGTGATCTGCCCCATGTTTACAAGTGGCTCAACTCTGGCAACCATTCTGTCTTTATCGATTTCTAGAATATGACGGAAGGCTGATAAATCAACTTCAAAATGCCGAGCCCGCTTGTAATCAACATTCCGCATTCCAACAGCAATCCAGGGTTTACGGGCTGTGCATACAAGGCCATCCTTTGATGGGTTCCTCTGCTTAAGGCGTTTCACAACTTCCTGAACATTTTCCTCGTGTTCCTTTTGGCGTTGCTTGTAGGACTTCATCGACGATTTAACATCTCCGAGATAAGTGAGGAAGTAAATTGAAAAGGAGATTGGTAGGACAACAAAAATAACCAAAATCCATCGGAACTGAACCAAATAGTCCACCAACACCTTTTTCCTCTTTGGACGCAGGGGGGCCTCAAGATCAGACATTGTGCTTCAGTGAATTCTCTTCACTGCATAGAAAAAAGACAAAATTGCTTAAATTCAGTACTCAGGATTCACAAAAGGGGAAACTTATCAAGGATAACAAAATAGCAAAATTAATTGGAAAATTGGAAAAATGAATTCTCTCCAAATAATATAAGATACAGCACAATGGTATAAATTCTCATGGACAAAAATATGTTAATTTAATTACGTGGATTTATAAGAGTTTAATGGCACATAAATAATGAACACTAGAAAAACGTAAGATATGTACAACATGAATCGTTAGCAACAATGAAGTCCCTTCCAATCATTCAAGGGGACAATGGTATTTGCTCATATGCAGAAACAATTCTGAATGAACAAGGCTCAGACATGCCAAAAAAACAAAGCAAAAAAGAGTAATTTGGAAAATATGAGAAAATTACCAAGAAAATTGGCAAGCCCAGGAAAAGAACCCAAAAATTCAGAGATTTTGAGAGTGTATGGGCCGTAGATAGCTGTAGAATTGAACATACATGCATATGTGTTTTAGTGTTGATTTTCTTTTTGTGTGGAGTTTAGATCTTTATGGAGTTCAGAAGCGTCAACTTTACTAGGGATTTAATTACAAATTACATCAACAATAAATTGAAAAGGCTAATATTGAATGAGATTTGTTGGGTCAATATAATAAATACCTTTTAACTGTCAGATCCATTATCTATCAGCTAAAAGCCTAAAGCAAAACATTTAAATTCTCGACAAAGCAATAAATTCAAGAAAAAATGAAGCATTGTTTGCTCAATATGTCAACATGCAAATGCAAAAACACAAATCAGATCTAATGCTACTCAAAAGTCAATTATCCTCCATATTCTCAGCAACCAAACGAATTATTTGGAAGGGATAAACAGATAAAAAATCTACCACTTCAAGTTTCAGCAATAGAGAACATATGTTAACAAAATATAAAGGAGAAAGACACAGTAACAGACTTCAAGACATCACTTTCCAAGTGGATTCGTTCATTTTCCAAGCAGACAAACAGAAATATCAAAAAAGATAATAGAAAAAGTAGAGATGCGATTACCAAAAAACACTGAGAACGAATAAAAAAGAAAATGTTGGAGAGATAAAAGAAAGAGGAAATACCTAAGGAGAAAATGAAGCTTAGAGATCGGAAGGTGGAGCGGAGGCGAAATATAAAGAGAGGAAGCAGTAGAGAGTAGACAGTGAGAATGATGAGTTTGATAATTTATTTGCCGATTGTGCTAATAAGTAGTACCTGACATCATTGTGGACTTACTCGTTTTTTTTTTTTTTTTTTTTTTCCTAGAGAATTCAATTTTTATAAGCAAACTCCCCAGATAGCTAGATTAACATACCGTATTAAAAAAAAATTTCTAACAGATCGTATTTTCCAGAATACTTTTTATTTTAAAAAATATCTTTTATATAGATAAAAGTATTTTAATTAATTTTTAAATATAGAGAATGTAAATGTTTTTTAAACGTAATGAATTCTTTAAATTTTAATTTTTTTATTTTATTTTTTATAAATAATAAGTAAGAGAATTAAATAATATGTATAGAAAGTTATAAAATTTATAACAAAAAGTGAAATTCTTTTTTTAAACGTAGAGAGTCAAATTCACTGTCTATTTTAAATTTAAATAATATAGAGTCTATTAAATCTTTTTTTTATATTGATTATTTATTTTAGAGAATTTAAAATATAAAAAGAGCTAATTGCATATTTTTTTAGATAAATAGGTCCAATTTTATGTACATTTTGTAATTCATATGTGATATAATATTTTTATAGTATTATAAAATAAAAAAATATTTTTTAATATATATTCCAAATGTCAAAAAGTGATTTTTAATAAAGAAATAAAATAAAATAAATATTTTTTCAAAAAAAAAAAAATTAAAAACAAGCACAATTGAGTAAATGCATTTTTCAACTCCAATAAGACTTCAAATTTAAATTCTTCTTTTCTCAACTCAAAAATCTAAATAATGCATACACTAATGCTAATTATATATATAGACACACACACTAAACACCATCACAAATATATTCACAAACTTAACCTGGCGATATAGATAGAATCATACCTAAAAATTTGAGGGCCAGAAATAGGAATTAAAAGAAAAAAAAATTAAATTTGTGGAAGCAACATAAAATTTTTTAGCTTTTTAAAGTACCAGAATTATATAAAACAATGTGTATGTAAAAATTATAATGATATATAAATAACAAATAAAAATTTAGAGAATTTGAAATATTATATATACGTTAAAGAAAAAAAATGAAATATTTACATATGATAAATAAAATTTTTAAAAAAATTGGGCTAAATGCATACATTTTTTGAAAGTTTATAAAATTTAATAAGACAAAGTAATTTTTGAAAGTAATGAATTTTTAAATGGTGTTGGGAACCAAGGCTCCTCTTTGCTCTCCCTAAATTCCGCTCATGTACATGATATGAATAGCTACCTAATTTTGGTTCTTTTCTCATACGGAAAAAAAGAAAATCAAAATAATAACATCACATCAATGTCAATTATATTAAACTCCTATAGATTTTAATTATATATTTTTTTTATCTTGCTACATTAAAACCAGATCACTTCTCTAGTTTTAACTCGTCTTAAAAATTACCTTAAGTCGCAGAGCATCAAAATTACCTTCCGTCTATATATAGGAAGCCCATTAGAAGAGAATTGTGATTTAGAGTTTGTAGACAAAGAGAAAACATATTAGAAGTCCATGGGATCCGAAAGCCTCTTCGATGACTAAACTAGTGGGCTTAAATATAGAGGAATCTCTAAGAGAGAGAACGAGCCTATTGTCGGTATTTTCAAAGAATTTTGTGAGAATAAACTTATTGAAGTTCAGCCCATAGGATTTCCAAGCCCCTCCCCTGTTTGCATGAGTGTATGACTGTCTCTTTTATGGTGGTTCAAGTAGTCGTAATAGGCCGGTGGAGAAAGTGGATAGGTACACATGTGGCCACGTCCTAGTGGTAGAAAGGAGAGGTGGAGTTTGAGTTGAAGGGACAAGCAGTCTCTCTTGTGTCAATCTTTTGACACCATGCATGCATTTATCTGCTTTGTGTACTGTTATGAGTGTGTTTAACCCTGACACATTCTATTTGATGTGGCGTGTCATACCTCATCTTCAATACATATTTATTACATTTCCGGCAGAGCAATCTTAACTAGTGAATGGAACTTGAGATCTACTTTGTCGTTCCTGCTACTAGACCTAAAACCAAATCACTAAGGGGGTGCAAGATAAGCTTAGTGAGTACATATCAATTAAATAAACAATATGAGAAGGATAAGTAAAAAATAAAGCTAATTAGGATTTTACAATATCAATATAGATTGGAGACTGAAATAGATTAGTAATTGGCTTGTAACAGTAGTATCTTTTTAGTAGAAATCAAAAATTTAGAAGTAGAGTACTTCCCACATATAAACAATAGAGTGGTCACTGATGCCCTGCCCACTTGAACAATATTAGTAATGTGAGATAAGTCAGGTCTCATGGCTAAGACAAACTCTCCTAGCTGAGGTTGGGTATGCTCACCCTACTCACAGGCTTAACATATACATATGACTAATGTGTTATGCCACATTAGATGGGTTTTCTACTTTAAATAAAATATTTTGAACAAATATATCAAAAATGATATCAATGGAAAATATTAAGATATAACATTAAGCATATGAGGGTTAATTAACTTAATCATATTGGTGAGCAAAGAGGTTCTCATGTGTAGGGTGAATGCCTTTTTAAGGGATCACAAGTATATGGATGGTTGTTTAATTAAGATATATTAAGTTCTAATTGAAAGTGTTAGGTTTAAAAAGGGCTCATTACATTAAGATTTATCAAATGAAAGAAAAAGGATCTTTTAGTAATTTCCTTTCTAAGGAAGTTCGATACACACATGAAGGTGATATAGATAGGCCGAAGGTCTCTTTAGAAGGGGTTTCCAATAAAATATTGATATTAAGAAGAATAGTTAAGATTCACAATTGAGGATAACAAGGCTTTTAGTTTCAATGCATTGGTCTCCATGAAATATATATTTAGATTAAGGGTTTATGTACTCACCTTACCTCCTTTATTCCTTATATACTTTAGCACAATAGGAATGATGCTCTACAACTTCTGGAGCAATTTCCCTTTCCTAAAGGTTTTAGAATAATTTCCATTACTCATATTAATTTATGAGCTCTTCTAAATAGAACACTTAACTTAACCATCCTTGTCTAATCCTATTTCTAGAGTGTTTAACACATAATACTCATCAACAATACAAGTTCAACATGGCAAGCAATTAATATATAGAAATCACCTAGTTTGTAAATATTTCCAATTTCAATTACCAAAGGGACCAAATGGTCGTAAATGCCATTCTTTCAATATTAGTTCATTTCTGCATATTCAACACTTCATATGAGAGTAATTGATTATACACATCACAATTTTACACATTACACATTTGGAAATATGCTTAGGTTCATTTACTTATAGTGGCCAAATGTGCATAAGAATCAAACTATTATATAATTGTCAATATTCAATCCTAATTTTATACTTAGACAATATATTATACAAGCATTTCATGCATATAGAGAATCTAATTAATTTCATATGTTTTCATCAATCTACTATATCATCATATATTATTCATAAATGGGTCTAACCTTTAGACACTATTTCTACTATAAGTCACAACCTAGTAGTCCAAGTGTGTTAATTATTTTTGCATATCAAAATACATATTTATAGCTATACTATATCCAAATTTTAGTCCAATTTCAATTATCCACTATTCATGGTGAATTCATAAACCCAATTCTATTTCTATGCTAAGGGTACACTGACTTTCATTCACTATTTTAACTATAACTCGTAAGTCTTAACTTTAATGACCAATTACTTTTACAAGGTAAAATTAAACATATAAAAGATCAGTTTAGTTTAGATTTAGCTTGATTTTGTCTCTAAGAACTCTCAATTTAGAAACCCTAAATCAAGTTGTAAACTGAACTTGAGTACATGGACAATTTTAGTTTAAACTTTATATCTCATTCTATACTTAGAATATTATCAAGCCCTTTCTCAATTTATCCTTCACATATCAAGGATGATTTTACTAGTTTTGGATTTTTCCTAATTTTGTCTCTAACATCCTCAGATAAAGGGGTAAATTTTTATATTGTAAACTGAGTCAGTGTGCAGGATTTGTTAGACCTTTGTTATTCACACGCCTAAGACTACATTTTCTATGTTTTGATCCAAGCTAAATTCTGGCTTTAGGCTCCTTCAAATAGAGGTTCAATTTTTAGAACTTACACATTCCTATTCTACCAATACATTAGGTTTTCTTACTTAGTTGTCCAAGTGTTCAAATCAAGTATTTTATGCTCAAGTATTATTACTAAACTATGCTCAAGAAAAGAAAAAAATTTTCTAGTAGCTGAATATAAAAGAGAAAGAAGAGGAAAGGAATTTCATTCATATAAGAAAAGAACTTAAAAATTAAGTTTAGGAAATTGAAAGGAAAGAAATAAGTTAGAGACTTGGAAAAATTTATTCTTCTCTAAACTTGATGTTATCCAAGTATGACAAGAGAAAAAAGAGAAAATTTGTTCTAAGTTAATAAGAAGTGTGTTGGGTTTTCTAGTGTATATATAAACTTGAGTTTTAAATGAAAGGTCAAGATTTTGCCATAAAAATTTTGGACTATTAAGATTAAACTTTCACTTGAAAGTTGATATTTAGTGGAGGATGATATTTTACTAGAAAATATTAGAGAATTCTATATATAAAAAAAAAAAAAAAAGAATATAAGAATATGAATAATAGAATATAGTATTTCTAAAAATTGTTGAGTTAGTGGAAAGTGGGACCCTCACTCCACTAACTCAAATAAAAAATCAATAATCTCACTTATTAATTTTTAATATATTCTATCATTCAAAATACACATGTGGCTGACCCTATCTGTTGAATTTGGGCCTACTATTCACTTGAACATAAATATCTATGCTTCACTAATTTTGACGGTTTTTGTAAAATGACCATTTTACTTTTGCCTTTATGTACACTTTGGTACATACATTCTAACATGAAAATTCAATCATGCAATAATTAAGAAAATATTTAATAACATATGCACATATAAAGTCAATCAATTACAATAACATGCTTTTAAAAAATTTAATTAGCCAATAATTAATGTCTTACACCCGAATTTCGGATTCATTGGCCTAATTGCCAATGAATTTCCCTTTTCATGATAACTTTGACTAAGTTATATGAATCATATGAGTCTAGGTTACATTAGGGCTCTAGCATCAATGTAGCTTCGAGATCCTTTATACAAGTCAACTTAATGAGCTTCGAGAACGAGGACAAGTTAGTACATTGTCAAATGAGTTTTAAGCTTTTATGGGAAGGATGAGGACGAGCGTAAGCTAATGTCTCATCAGATGAGTCCTAAGATTCTATGATGAAGACAAGGATGAGGACTACAATGAGCCTTTGCCTTGCTAGATTATTCCAAGCTTTAAGTGGGACGATTTACCAAATTATGTTATATAATAAGCCTATAAGTGGTACTTTCTTGGTTATCCTTATTGGACCCAATTATAACTTGACTAATTTTAGGGCAAATCAAAGGCCTCCACTCCCTAGTTTGGTATGAGTGTATCAAAGAGTGATATAAGGAATAGACCAATAATCTTATTATGGTGAAACTTGTCTATTTTACATGTAAATAAGCCAAATTAATGAGCTCAATATTATAAATGCAAGCCAATGGGCTTGATGCTAAAAAGATGAGCTGAAGAGCTTGATACCAAGGCTACTAGATGCCTAAATAAATATATAGATGGAAAGGCTCATCTTGAAGGCATTTGGACTCCTTAAAACAAAGACAAGAGTAGAAAGGCTAGATATCAAGGCAATTTGATGCCCAAATGAAGAAGCAATCAGAGGAGCTCAATATTATGGGATGAGCCATACCTATGGGCTTGTGAAGGATCATTGTATGCCACATCATGTGTGGTCCTTATGGTTTCCAATGGCTTTAGATCTTCGAAGTATCTTTGATTATTTAAATCTTCTAGATAGCTTCAAATCTTTTAATCTTCCAAATTCCTTCAAATTTCTAAATCTTCTAAACAGCTTCAAAATTATTCTGCATTTGATGTCTTCAAATAATGTGCCTCATTGAGAGGGGTCTTAAATAACATGCCTTATTAATAGAAGACTTTAAAAAGACTTGCCTTGTTAATAAAAGGCTTGGTTAAAACTCGCCTCGTTGAGGTAGGACTTAGATAATTAGCCTTGCTCAAAGAGAACTTGGTTATTTTGCCTCACTGAAAGAGGATTTAGATAATTTTGCCTTGCTAATAAAGGACTATATGTCATGTGCCTCATCAGAAGGGGACTTAGAGATGCACCTCGTCTAGAGGTCTTCGGATAATTTACCGCGTCAATCAAAGACTTTAGAAATTCACCTCACTAATAAAAGGCTTTAGAAAACCTATTTCATGTATAGAACTTAGATAACAACATTAATGTGCCTCACTTAGAGGTCTTTATGAGATATGCCTCGCCAATACAAGACTTTTAGAAATTTGCCTCCATAAAGGTCTTTAGTGCCTTACAGTATTTTGCCTAGCCGGACTAAATCTTTAGTGTGTCGCAAACTTTTGTCTAGACTTGCTAGATCTTAGATGCCTCTTGGAACTAGATTTCACCAAGTTTTTAGTGCTTCTTAGACTTTTGCCTAGACTTATGAGGTCTTTCTCCCTCTTGCAGAGAGTTGCCTAATTATCTTTTGGGCTATCCTCAATAGGTCTTTTTTGCCTTTTGGACTTTCACTTAGATGTACTGGATCTTTGAATGCCTTTTAGACTTTCGCCTAACTAAACTAGGTCTTTTTATTTTTGCATCTAATTTTAGCAAATGATAGTGCAAGATTAAATTTAAAGCGTGAAAAATATAGAGAAATTATCTAGAGTGGCGCAAACAGCCTTACAGATCACTATGAACTAAAGTAGCTATTTCTAAATCAACAAAAATGTGCTACGAGTTGAAGCGGCAATGATATATAGCCTAATTGACTATTTTGTTTTTTTTTTTTTAAGTGATAGCCATCCATTCACTAGCAATGGTGATTGTGATGTCATTTTTGTGATCTAATATCGATTTCTGATATGAAAGAGCTTGGATCTTTAATGCA
Organism: Reutealis trisperma; assembly: GCA_947687605.1. Classification (NCBI taxonomy): domain Eukaryota; kingdom Viridiplantae; phylum Streptophyta; class Magnoliopsida; order Malpighiales; family Euphorbiaceae; genus Reutealis; species Reutealis trisperma. Next base: position 18,152 of record CANTUT010001836.1, on the reverse strand, counting down.
TGTCCAGATCATTGAGCTTTCTTTAAGTTGAAATAATGCACAGAGCATGTAAAGACTGATGAGTGAATTTCATGGCTAGATCTAGTACTTTTTACACAGAGAGAGAGACAAAGAGAGAGAGAGACAGACAGAGAGAGAGAGAAATAACTTTTTGTGTCGATTTCCCACAGATGGTGCCATCTTGATGGGCTTGAAATGCATCATCCCATATCAAAGATGTTGAATTTACAGCTAAAATTACCTTCATTTTGGATATGGAGAGTTTATTGGATGAGAGACATGATTTAGAGCCTGTAGACAAAGAAAATGGATCATAGGGCCTCTGGAATTGACCTGGGTGGTGGGAGTGGCTCTCCGATACCTAAGTCAGTAGGCTTAAAGATAGAGGAACCCCTAGGAGACAAAATGACTCTATCCTTGATATTTTCAGAGAATTTTTGTGAGAATGGACTTATCAGAGTTCAGCCCATAGGAGTCCCATTAAGCCCCCTCCCCCTTTTGTATGAGTGTCCCTTTTATAGTGGTTTTAGTAGTTCCCGTAAACTAGTCAAGTAGGTAGATAGGTCACAATTAGAGAGATAGAGTTTGAGTTAAGGGGATAAGCAGTCTCCCTTGTGCCAATCTTCTAACACCATGCATGCATTTAGCCCCTCTACATACTTTCATGGGCATGCTTAATCTTCATATATTCTATTTGACATGACAACTCTAGCATCAATATAGCTTTGAGGTCCTTTATACAAGTCAACTTAATGAGTTTCAAGGACAAGGATGAGTAATGTCTTGTCGTATAAGTTATGAGCTTTTATGGTGAGAATGAAGGCGAGGGCAAGTTAATGCCTTGTCATATGAGTCTCAAGCTTCTATAATGAAGATGAGGATGAGGACAAGCTTATGCCTCACCAATGAGTTCCAAGCTTTGAGTGGGCTTATTTACCAATTGGAGTTATATCATCAGCCTATAATACTTTTTATTATTTAAATAGAATTATTTAAGATAATTCATATAAGAAATTTATGTACATTTATTTCTTTCATAAATGGCTCATTACAGTTTCATTTTCTTGTCTATGTATTTAGAGTTCAATTGGCTTTCACACAAGTTTATTACATTTAATGCATAGTTAATTTGCAATTAAATTTAGCCATGGTACATGAGAATGGGAACATATTTCTTATAAATGATACAAGATAAGAAAAATATTTCTTATAAATGTTTAGTAATGAATTAAAATTTCTTGTAAATGTTCTTGTTTATCAATATTAAATTTTTATGGAACTTATTTATAATTTTGGAACAACAGCTCTTAGAGCAACATATAAATTCTAAAGTTTAATACATGTCAATTTTTTTTGTCAAATATTTCATTCATCTCTTTTATATAAATGTAGGAAAGAATTTGATTACTATTGTACACATGCTTATGGATTGGCAAAAAAAAATAATAATAATATTTCCATAAATATTAAATTTTTACAGAACTTATTTATAGTTTTGGAACAACAACTTTTTAGTGCAACATATAAATTCTAAAGTTTAATACATATCAAATCTTTTTTTTTGTCAAATATTTCAGTCATCTCTTTTATATAAATGTAGAAAAGAATTTGATTACTGTTGCACATATGCTTTTGGATTGGCATCATATAGGAATTGGCCTCTTATTAAGGAAAAAATTAGCCCAATTTACTTGTTTCTTTTGAGGCTTTGTTTTCTTATGGCATACATACATTTATTATTTTAGCTTTTGGCATATTTTCATATCATTTTATTCAAAATTAAGGAATTATCAAATATGGATGAATTTCACAAATTTTTCTTTTTAAGACAAGAATTTATCAATTTTTTTTTTGCCAAAGCAAGAATTTATCAATTGTGTTATACTTTAGTGGCCTAATTTATGTGTGTAACTCTTAATCCTTAATTTTGCACCATCATTATCTAGTTGCATTCTAGTACTTGCTAAGTTTAGTGCGCTATGCAAAGCTAGTATGCGATGTCGCTATTGCTATCCGGACACCCAATTTTTCAACACAAACCAACATTAAACTCAAAAAAAAAAAAAATGAAGATTGCCATCAGGACAGTAGGAGGCCTGTTGCCCGAAGCACTGACAATGCCGCTAGCTTTTCACATGGCTGGATCCCCATTTTCTATTCCAAAATTTCAAAAATACCATCCAACCCATTTTTCTAACTTTTCTAGCCTCTATTCTTTTGGTCTTTTCACTTTTCCATTACCCAAAATGTCCTCACCTCCATTTGGCTATAAATACCCTTCCATTTTCACCATTTCTCTTCACTCCTCAATTTGGTATTGATAGCCATCTACCAAATTCCTCTCTTCTTCTTCCTTCAATCAGTTTCTAAATTAATTAATTAATTTTTTTCATTAATTAATCGCCCACCCTAACCTAATTTAATTAATCCTTTTAATTAACTAAATCTTTTTTTAAAAATTAATTAGTCAACTAATTAATTAATTAATCCACACATCACACTAATTAGTTAATTAATATTTTTAATTAATTAATTAATTAGTCCATCAATTAATCCAATCCTCTGGTATCGATAAAATGAAATTTCGATTCGATAAAACCCCCCACTCAACTTGAGTAAAGGTGCAACGTTTTCCTCATCAATCCAACCCCAAACCAAAATTAATATGATCAATCCCTAAACCTCTCTACTTAATCATGTAATAAATTATGTGGGTTTGATCCCATTCATTGGGATATGTAGACAGGTTTTGAATTTAAATCTAAACACAAATCCAAATCCCAATTAATCCCCTTTCTCCTTTGATTTTCTAATGTAATTATTTATATTTTTACAATATTTGTAAAGGAATTTGTAGTCTTCCTAATACTTATAAGGGGCTTGAAAAGACATCTCATTTTTAATTAATGTATTTAGTTAGTTTAATTAATTTGGAATTAAGAAGTGATTATGTAATTCTCTTAGAAATTCATAAAGACTGGAGGGAACACTCTCTTTAATTTATGTTTGCTTTTACTTAAATGTTCTTTTAATTTACCTTGCATTCATACTTATGCCATTTATTCATATTATGCCATGCTCATTTGTCATTTAATACTTATTATTCATGAAATCATTTTTTTAAGTCATATTAAACTTAAGAGTCAAATCGTGATTATCTAAAACAAAAAATCTAGTCTTCAAATTCAACCTGGTTCGAGACTAATGATTTTATTATTGGGTAAATTAATTGAAAATTAATGAATTGGAGTCATGAAAATAGAATTTTCCTTAATTTTTTCATTTTTAAATAAATAAAATTAGGATGGCGACTCTCAAAATTATTTTTCACAAAAATTATAAATCAATTTTCTAAATGATAGTCAATCAAATTGTAAGTACCGAAACTCATTCCATGATCTCTTTAAAAATCGTTCGCCTTTACTTAAGATGTATTCGAGCAAGGGAAGAGCGTTCGGGCGAGATCTCACAATAACACACACCATTTTTGTTATTGGAATATCAAAATGTCTATTTTAATTTAATTTATAAAAATAACATAATATATGTTGTTGATTTTTTTTTTTCCTTTGGCACTAAAAACGTAATTACAAAATGTCTGAAATAATTTTAAGGGCTAAAAAGTAAAAACCAGATAAATAATTTTCTTTTAATAACATATTGTAGGTGGAGAGAAGTTGAACATACTTGACATTTGACAATTATAAAACTATCATCAATATTGTCAAATGGAAAAAAATAATCTTTATAATTAATGGTTTTTTGAATACTTATAATTAATGATTAAGTGATAACTTGTTAAACTTACTATAGCAACTCATCTTAACGAATACTTAGGTGGTATTTGATAATATTATTCAGCATTTAAAATTAAAATTTTCAATATTTAATCGTTTTAATATTATTTAATAACTACATCTTAAAAGTCTAAACTAAGTAAAAAATCATTTAAAATAATAAGTTAAAATTTTTAATTTAAAATTTATGTTGAATGCAATAAGTGATTAAGTTTTTAAATATTTTTATTATTTAAAAATTATATCACTTATTTTATTCAGCACTTAAAATTCATCATTTAAATTTTTAATACTTAATTTTCAGTTTTACCAAATACCACCTTATGCTAACATACATATATATAAAGAAAAATTCTTTTTTTTTTTTTTAAATAGAAAAATCCAGTTTAGTATTATTGTAGTTGTTGATTTTTCATTTTTTATTTTTCAATTAAAAAAAATTAAAATATATTTAATTTTAAAATTATTTTTACACTAACTATCTCCTCTTCTCAAATAGCTACAAACTTGTAACTCTTGTAGAAAAATAAATATCAAAAGTTGTTAAATAAAAAGTTGTTAAAATTAATTTTTTGATGTTTTATTTTATAATCGAATTGTTTTGATAATGTTTGTAAGGTTATATTTATTAGAAAATAGTTTATTGTTATGTATTTATTAGAAAATAATTTATTGTATTTTTGTTAGGCTATTTTATCTATTTGAAAAATGATGTTTCCATTGTTAATCGTCTCAATTTTCTATGAGAATTCTTATTTTGCTCAAAGATGTTCATTTAACAAACAGAGAGAATGAGACAAAAATAATTAAATTAAGGAGTCCATGAAAATCAAAATTTTGATTGGCTAACTATCAATTGCTTACGTCATAAAATAGAAATAAATAGTTTATTTGTTAAAGTTAATTATCATTAAAAATATATGGTTTATTTGTTAAAGCCGTTGATTATTAATATGACTTTATTTTGATAAATTTAATTTTGATTGAGAGACGAACTCAAAATATATTAGTACTATCATAACTGGACCTTGATTTACATCTTGGCACTTGCTTGCTAGCGAGTTCCTCTTAACCTTACCTTCAATAGAGGCACGACTGTCCCAGGATATAAGTAAGTTTAAGGCCACTAATTATCTCGTAGAACATTTATATGCCCATATTGAATCTCTTAAACTTCATGCTGGCCTAACCAAAGATCTTGTGGGCTAAAATTTATTTTGAACAATAACAAACAAATTAAATCTTCTAGTAGATTTACATCATTTTATTCATTTGAATATGAATCACTTCTTTACATGATTACTTTTTAATATAGTTCACCATGAACTAATATAATTAAAACTTGACATTCTAATCTTTTTCTTATATTTGTCTCTGAATGCCTCTCTTTGTTATAAATCACTAGAGTCTCCTTGCTAGATCTGAGGGTTATAACACTTCTCTTCATCATAACCATTTTTGAACTGCATGAAAACTTTTAAACTAAATCCTGAAATTGATAAATGATGTCGTGAGGCATTAACTCAGCAAAAACTATAAGAGTGCATAACGAATAGGAATATTACATTAGATCATTTTAGAGTATCATAGTGCTTATATGAATTCATTGGAAAATCATAATATTATAGATATCGAAGGCATTTTCATCAAAACAATATACTTATACATTATTAGATATAGAACTTTTAGGAGTTACAAATATCAAGATACTTTTAAAAATCATACTTTCATTTAAATTGACAGAAACATATAGTCACAACCAGATTTCTTGTTACGGGTGGATGGATTCCACACTGCTTTTTAATAGAACATTAGGGAAGACTTTGGTTATCCAAAAGGAGAAAAGGGTAGCTACTAGGAAAATGGTGACTAGAATCCCTAGCTTATTATCTAATCACTTAAGATAGAGATTTTGGGTAAGAAATTTGGGTGTGATCCTAGGAAGGTGCTAGGCACCCAGGTCGCCCAGCTGTGAAGCTAGCTTCCAGTGTTTGGTCCCATTAATGTGTATTTTCATTAAATCATTTGGGCTTTTTATACATAATAGTTTATTTGCACAACACCGATTTGTCCATTACATATGGTGCATTATTAAATAGTTTAATGTGTCTCAAATAATTATCAGATTAATTGTGCTTTGGATTTACTGAGTTATCATGCCACAGTCATTTGGTTGGTTTCTAACATGTCATCCTACTAATTTTACAACCTAATTATGCTTGTTTTCTACCAATTTTATTCAAAGAAATCATTCCTGCATAGAACATATACATAAAATTAAAGTGCAAGCAAAACAACCTAATCATGCATATTAATTGATTAACCAATTTATTTAATCCTAAATTTAACATGCAATTCTATGTGATAGGTTCATTTTAATTCTAATTTCATGCATAAATCCTTTAATTAACAAGTTTGTGAATTAAGTGATCAAACAATTAAGCCTTGAGTCTAAACCATAAAATCAAGATTAAGGGGATCGACGATCCTTTGAAAGGTGAAGGGTATTTCAAATACAAAATCCAATAATCAATAGAAAATAAATTAAAACAGAATAATCCCTTGTTTCTGAGCTTGAATTGTAGGGCCTTGGATCACCATGGAACCCTTGGGAATCCGACAAAATTAAGGAAAAATGGGCAAAATTGCAAAATGATTTACATGGCTGAAATAGGGTAGTGGAAATGTAGGGGGTCTATATGCCTACCCCATGGCACCATTTAGGTAGAACCCCTCCTTTTTTATTCTCTTTTCAATAATTTTTTGACTGGTTTCTGAGTCACTCAGAGGCTTCCTAACATGAAAAGGATAGGGAAATGATACAAAACTCAGAAAAATTTGGTACAAGGGTTAGATCACATTAAAACAGAAGAAAAACAACAAGAATATGAAGAACACATGAAGCTTGATGCATAGGTGTGTCACATGCCCATGGCTTGGGTGCATAGGGTGGCCAGGCACCCACCTGCATAGGTATGTGGGTTGGCCAGGTGCCAATGACTTCCTGTGTAGCAGAAGGCCTAGTATGATTTTCAATATTTTCATATTCCATGATGCAAATCCATGTTATTCACATATATACATGATATATTACATCAATAAACAGAATTAAAGGAAGGAGATAATTGAATACAACTTCAAATCATAGAATTAGATAAAATAGTGTTTATGAACCATTTCTTTTGATTAATTAAAAGTCATTTCTAATCATTCATAGGAGGTTCTAATCAAAGGTCAAATACAAATAAATAATTAACCTAGCATCCTAACACTAGAACATATTAATAGAAATGAATGAACAAAAATATAATTAGAAACAATGAACTAGAAATTAAATAATTAAAATATAATATATGAACATGAATCCCTCCTTAAAGCTCCCCATCCTTGGGCTGCATCAGGCCATTTAAGGCCTCATAGTTATGGGAATCAGAGGGATGCTAAGGGTTTAGACCTCAGGCAACCACAAGCATTCGTTTCATAATTTTTTATTTGATTTTAAAAAACCCTCAAAATCTGACCCTATCCTCATTTATTGAGATTGGAGACTTGATTTAGTTTTAGATGAATTTCAAATTTAATTTTTTTAAAAAAAAAAAGAGCCGTCATCTAATGCGCCGTCCACTCTATGCCTGCCCAAGACAGGCGTGCCTCTAGGGGATAGGCGCATGGGGGAACCACGCATTCAAGAAATGGGCGCATGGGGGGCCATGTAGCCATCACCTTGGGTGGCAGTCCAAAATAGGCCTGGCGCACTCTCTGGGGCAAAGATGTAATTTTTTGACTTTCAAAAACTAAAGTGTAATATTAGAAAAATCCATAAATCAAGGTTTTCATGTGATTAAGCACAAAATCATATGAATTTCAAGAATTTGTGAGAAAATTTTTGATAAAAACTCACAAAAGTCCTCCAACAAATGAACATCTAGAATCAGTGAATCAAATTCAAGTAGAACCACTCGGTTCCTTATCATTGGACTCCTGGATCAAAAATTAAGCATTCACACATTCATTTGTGAGTTGGGTATAAATTTTCCACATCATCTCGAAACTCGCTTTGGGTATAATACGTATAAAATATAATGAATGTTAAATTGATAAAATTTCTAACTAATGAAGTATTTATTAGACCAAGTGCACTAGTGACTGAATTGACTGAGCCTATAAATTAAGTCAAATAAATTCATGCAAACATTTGATGATATTTCTTGCGTATGAATAGCCCATGATTATTACAAAGAGCATAGGAGTTCGCTTTAATATGCCTTCGATTATTTATGACTTATACCATTATGGTATATGATGGTGTTACAAATGACAAAGGCTTTTGGGTTAGTGATTCATCCCACCAATTGAATTTCTTATGGTTCAAAGAAAGTGAGTTTCACGATGTTGTGTAATAATAAAACATTCAAATAAAACTTTTGGTAACATTTTATTCATAATGATAGCCTAATGGATTTGATTACAATAGGATGACTTCGGTCTAATGATCTTTGTCTATTATAAATATTAGTTTTAGTGAATGGCCTCGATTATAATTGGACAATTTTGATTACAATCGATTTGAACTATAGCTTTAGTCCTAATGACCTTGCTTATAGAAGAATGGCTTCGGCCTGAATAGCTTCACATGATTTCACTTTTTGATAAATCTTACAAAGAAATATAATAACAATAGGTTACCCACCAAATGTGAAGGTTACAATAATACTAATAAAAATGATAAATATATAGGAGGTCAGCAAAGGAATGGAGTTCAAAAAACATATGAAGAAGAAAATTTTCATCATATTTTTCATACATTTATTAACTTACAAACATAAAGAGCTACATTCTTATTATTAAATTTTTATCTCTTTGTTATATCCTCCAACCAGGCTCTGCGGCACCCCTCAAGTTCCCTTTCGACTCTTTTGATTTTCCCATCATCATTGGGTACCATTTTTTTTGATAGAGCCGAAATCATCATCATCTAAAGTGGCATTAATGGCAGTCTAATAACTCCTTAATAATTACATATCAAGACATCATTACCAAGGTTCTAATCATCATCAAGCTTAGCTTCATTTACCCTTAGGCTTATTAGATCCACCGATCTACCTTCGAGACCCACTTGAAAATCTTATAAGAAAATTGGAAGAATCATTTACCCATTTTGATCTTTGGTTTTCATTTGCTAATGGTTGTTCTTTTAGAAGAAGGTTTAGAGAGAGAATCTTTTTTCTAAGTATTAAAGAGAAAAACTCATAATTTAAATTATTAGAGAGAGAGAGTAATTGTTCTTGAAACGAAATTAAAGAGTTTAGGGCTTTTAAATGGAGAAGAAGAAATTATGGTTGCCGTTATGAAAAGACATAAAGCTAATAACAGTACTTAGGGAAAAGCCAATTCACTTTGGAAATATAAACTTTTATTGGAAAAGGTAAAAGGAAAATATCATCAACAATTTGTCAAGGTAAATGACTTTCCATCTAATCACCACTTATCCATTACAATAAAAATCTTAAATCTTATTCTATACACTTCTAGATTTACTAGTTTGCTTTGCAACCATCTAAAATATAAAAAGTCTTATCATTGAATATGTCATTTCTTCACCTCAAAAACCTATTGATGTCTATATCCTGCCATTGAGTCCTTAGCTCATATTTGCCTTATCTAACTATACTTATCTAACTCTCCTCATAACCTTTGAGTATCCTCGGTTTCATCATTCTCTCTTCATCACTTTGAACTCCTCAGTTTGCTTCATTCTTCTGGTAGAATTGAATTCATTTATTTGTTCACTGTCATTAAACTCTTGTTTTGTATGGTCCTATTTCATGTTCATTTATTCTCTTCACTCCTCATCAATTAATTCATACATATTTGTTTTCATGTCATGTCTCTTTTTATTTCTATTATCTCTCAATATGGTTTCGCATAATGATGTTCGACACTACTTATATTCCTTTAACTTTGTCTTTATAACACCTTCTCAACATCTATTCACTTTTGTCTCCAACTTTATCATTATCTATCAAGTTTTTAATAGGCATCTTTGCCATCATTAGGCATCCTTACTCCTCTCCAAATATTTACTATGACCAGTCAGATATTAGGGTATTACAATTAAAAAATTATTATTATTATTACTAATTACCAAGTTGCATTTTGTGTAAATTTTTTTATTTAATTTGTATTTTTAAATATTTCAATATAGATATAAAATATTAATTATTATTTTTATTAAATTTAAATGAAATATTATAAATATTAAAATAAATAAAATATATGGGCCAAATTTATTATATATGAATTAATTAAAAAATAATAAAAAAGATTCAAATATATTAATATTTATAAATTTTAATTGGAACGTACAAAAATATAATAATATAAAAAATAATAAATTAATTCATATAAATTTAATATTTTAAAAAATATTTAACACAATTAAAAAAAAAATTAACAAACCTTTCAACTCAACTTTTTGTTATTTTATTATTTATTATTATATACACATACACGCAAGTATAATCTATGGACCGAGTAATATAACGGAGAAACAAACAAAGAAAACGAAGAAATCGAAGACAGATCAACAAAGGACCCATGTGATTTGCTGGCCATCACGCTAGAGTCAGATTAGCACGTGACCGGGGGACAGTTTTTTTCTGTTTTAATAATGCAAAAAGCATGCTAATTTTGAGATGCGTATCTGATTAAATGAATAAAGAAACAAACCCAAACCAAACCCATTAATCATGGTTACAACTTTTAAATCTTCTTTTCACCCCACTATCAGATATTATTGTAATGGTACTATTAATTACAATTTATATTAATTAAATAAAATCAACAATAAACCAATTATGACATACATTTAGTCTGAAATTTCTTAATTTTTTTGTAATATCAATTTTGATATTCTTACTATTAACTGCTTATTTAAATTAATGATAAGAAATAACTGTTTGAACTCTGAAACCATTAGTATAAAATATTTGATAAATTTCACATTTGGAGTAATAATTTAAAATTTAATAATTTTTTATTTAAAATTATATCTAAAACACTAAAATTTAAATTTTTTAACCTTTAATATTTAATTTTTAAGCAATTTGTTGCCAACGAGCACAATTAAATTAAACAAACCTAACTTTTTTATATTTTATTATTATTAGCCTAAGCTACTACTAACTACAAACCTGCCTACTTATCCCTATCTACTGTCTATATAAAAAAGGCTTGTTACTATTCATTAATGACATTTGTGTTTCTACTTTCTTTTATATTTATAATTTTGCCAATTGCCACTCAGTAAAGTGTCATCTCTAAATATATTCTCATCCATATTGGCTCATTTGCCATTGTTAGGGCAACATTATATAGCAACATTTCGTCTCTATTTCTATTTTCTTTTATATTCACAATTTTGTCAATATTATTTTACAAATTTCCTATTTACTAATTTTCCATTATAAATTACACAAGATTGAAATTGATTTTTAAATCAACAATTATTATGTAATAACTAACCGTACATCAATTTTTTAGCTTACTTTTGTTATTAATTAATTTTTATAATAATTAATTAAATTATTTTCATGACAATTTAAAATTTTGATATTCATTTTAAAATAATTATATTAACCATTAAATTTAAAATTTTAATAAAGTTACTATTAAATAAAATTTTAAATTTAAATTTATAAAATTTTAAAATTGGACCGTGCGTGCAAAACATGCAATAGTACTACTGGTTATTAAAAAATAGAAAAAATTATTTTATACATGAATTCCATAAATAAAATACATGAATTAATTGTGAATTTGAAAACTATAATTCATAATTAAACTTCGTGAATTATACAGGTCTTATCAAACGCTTAGATTAGCCAACGAGATTTTAATCAAGTGATGGGACCAAAGGTCATATATCTAGTTCTCATATTTATTTTATATTCATACTAGCTTATAATATTTGATATCAGGAGGCAGAACCATGATTTTTTTAACAGAAGAGGATAAAATTCACATATTATAAATTTACAATTATTTCAAAGTAAAAAATAAATCAAAATCTAATTTATATATAAAAAATAAGAACAAATAATGAAAAATAAAGCTATATATCTAATCAAATTTCTTCTATAAATCTAAACAAATTTCTAAAATTAGTTATCTCCTAATTAAATTTAAAATTGTTATAAATATAATGGAAAAAAATAAGAACAAAGAATATAGAAAAGAAAATAGTTTTTTCTAGTCATTACATTCAATAGTATTAGACCCTTTATATAGAGTGCAGAAGAGAAAGAAATAAAAAACTTTTCCAATAAAGAAAATACTAGAAATATAAAGTTTTTCCAATAAGAAAAATACAATCAATACTAATATGGAAACTAGAATATTCATGTATATGGAAAGACATCAATCAAATCTTATAATATATTATAACACTTCCCTTTGATGTCTTTTACAAAAAATATGTCTCGTTAAAACCTTACTAAGGAAAAATCCTGTGGGAAAAAAATCTTAGTAAAGAAAAAGATTACATTATTCTTGTAGGGATTTCTGCCATAATACTGTCTCGTTAAAAACCTTGCCAGAAAAATCCAATGGGACAAAACCTAAGCTAAGAAAAAAAAAAGTACAGTGCACTAAAATCTCCCCCTCATGAAAATATGATTTCTATCAATATCTCTTAGCCGACGTATGCTAATTTTATTAACTAACTTTTCAAATGTGATTATAAGGAGTGCCTTCGTAAACAAATCTGTCAAGTTATCAAATCATATACTTAATAATATTTAAGCAATATCCACATATAATAATTTATTTATAGTATTCCCTTAGAATATTACTTGCGCTATGAATATACCTCATTAAAAACCTTTTAGAAAACTCAGTGGGAAAAAATATAGCTAAGGAAAAGAGTACATTTCATGCGCTATTTTGTCATTGCACAAATTATCTCACTAAAACCTTTGTCCAAGAAAACCATGTGGGACAAAAATTTGACTAAGGAAAAATAGTACAATTATATACTAATTCACTCTCCCTGATGATGACAGATTTTAACATGGCGTATACTAATTGATGAAAGAATGCTGTTTAAATACCACATTAGGTAAAAATTTAGTACATAAGTCTGTTAAATTGTTACTCAAGTGAATTTTGTGGATATCTCTTCTGGAGCTTATGTACATACAAGAATTTGGGTGAAATTTATGTCTACTTCGTTACTCCTTATATAACCACCTTTAATTTGTGCAATACAAATTGTATTATTCTCAAAATATAATGGGAGTATCTTTTAGTGAGGTACTTTAGGACCATAAAAATCTTTATAAAATTGCAGTACCACCATAAGTGAATAAATAGCCAGTCTAAAATCTACCATCATAGAGACTAAGCAAATAACCAATATTCGCATGTAGATCAATTTCAAATATGAATTATAATATTAGTAGTATATTGAAGATAACTTTTTACACCACTCTAATATCTCTTTGTAGGTGCAGAACTATACCTAGCTAGAAATTTTTCTTACAAATGCAATATCAGGTCTGATGCAATTTGCAAGATACAAGAGTACCCTATAACATTTATATATGGTACTTGAAGACCAAATAGCTATTTGTTATCTTTTTTAAGTCTAAAAGAGTCTCCCTTCACTTCTAGTGAGCGGACTACCTATTGGTGTGCTTGAGGGAGAAGATTTATCCATGCAAAAATTGCTTAAATATCTTTTCCACATAAGTATAGTGGTGTATTAGGACTCCTTAATAATCAGTCTGCAGGCCGATACAAAATTTCATTTCCTTTAAATTTTTTCATCTCAAACTCACTTTTCATATAGGTACATACTTATTTGAGTTCATTAGGAGTCACATTAATATGTAAATCAACTTATACTGTAATAATAACATATACCATTTTACGGTCTTTTATGAATACAAATGGACATAGTGTATTATTCATATATTTTTTTTCAATAAGAATTTACTTAAACAATCATATCACATGTCCATTTTTGCAACTTGATGAAATATATGTCACATATTTAATGTGTATTCATTTATGATATACTTAGTCCTTCTGGGACTCTTATTGCTTTCATAAGACGTATAATAAGCCTTTCATTAACTGCCATATTAATTATCAAAACATGATCATTTCCATAATAAGAGAATTCTTTTTCTCATAGTCAATGATAAAACGAGTCTAGCTTTACTTTAATTGCCTCATTTCATGATGATCAATCATGCTTATGTTAATATTCAGTTATACTTATATCCATATTTTCTCTTGTAACAGCAAGAGTTACTGTTGAGGCAAATTCATTGTCGACGATAATTAAATTTTTATCAACTCTTTATTATATCACAAAAATAATTGAGATCTCATGGTTTTCATTTATATGATCATCAACTCTAGAAGCCATATCTGGAGGATCTAATTATTCCGTTGTCTCAGTCTGTGTCTCATAATTGGCTATAGCTCTTTGATTGAGATCTTCTTCTTAAGGAGGTTTCTCTTCAGGAGATTTTATGAGTGGCGCTGCTTTTCTTTTCCGTAGATTTTTGTCTTTAGTTCTAATTTACTATCCACGCTTTTGGCGTATAGTGAGATTAATTGATTTTCTATTTGCAATTGGAATCACAACCCTTGCTAGAGTATTAGCGGCTGTAATATGAGACTTTGTCACTCTTTTAGCATCTATAAATGCATTTGGCAGTTAAGTTGCAATTTGTTGCAACTGTATTATTTTGTGAACTTCTAGTTCATTCTAACTTGTACATGGACCAAAATTATTTAAAGGATTTTCCTTCTAATAAATTTCTCGATATTCTTTAGCACTGCAGGTGCTTTTTCTCTCCCTAATGTCGAAAAAAATGCCTCATCAAAATAAATTCATAGTCTCTTTTATGGACCCATTATCGCATATTGAGATAGATTTAATATATTCATGGCATAAAAAAATTTACGGCTCATGTCCTTATACAAGTTTCAAGGGAGAGTATTTATGATGTACACAATGGCATTCATGCCAAACTTTCAAGCTTTAATTATTGAACTATAAGTTCAATGCTTGAATTGCAGGTTCAACGCAATATATTGTGCATGTATACTAGAGATAAAACAGTAATGAAATAACTCATTATAATACGCAACTTGTAAAATCCTTGCAAATTACTCCTTCAAAAAGTTTACATAAAATCATCAATATTGAATTGAGTTGTGTCCTTTATATGGGCGGTTCCTCTTTTAGAATCTCATAATTTACCAAATGATTTATAGCATTCACTTCAGGGAATGCAGTTGTACCAGTGGGTATTGTTTGATGATTTCTTATTAACAATTATTCTTTGCAACCACTAAAAAAATAATATTTGTAAATTTTCACTTTTTGTACTACTACTACAGGAGCATATAATTTTATTACCACACAATTTCAGTTGTGAAGTAATTTTAAACATGATTGAATTATATTTTCAAATAGACTTTAAATCTTGTAAGTGTAGATTTAGCCAATCATATTGAGCTTGTGGTAGTACCACATATTTCAAGTGATTATATCTATCTTTAAAACTCTTCTAGGAAATATAAAAATCATTAATAGTGAGATATTTAACTTTTAAATATTCACTTAAATAAGGTTTAAGTAGATAATAGCTTTTGGTTTTGCTAGCATCTAAATGCATTTCATTATCAACAACTCACGTCAAAAATTATTCTCATTGAATTCAAGAGCATATAAAAATTATCAACCAAACTTTAATTCACTATACTTTACTTTATTTAAACAACTTAATTTGCATATATTTAAAATATATCTAAATAGACAAATAAGAAAATAAATTAATATTAATTTTAACAAATAGTAAATTCATAATTTATCCTACCAGGGAAAGGTGAGCACTAATTATGCTTCTCTATACCAACATAAATCCAACAATATATGCAATCCAGAAATAAATTCATCAATTCACAAATTAAGAAAACCATGTCACTTATATAATTTATATTCATCTCATCTCATATTTAAATCTCTAATTGCTTTCACATCTAATGCATATTGACATAAGTAAATTCAAAATATATATAACACACATAACTTTCTTGTAAGCAATTCAACTAACAAATATATATATATATATATATATATATATATATATATATATATATATATATATATATATATATATATATATATATATATATATATATATATATATATATATATATGAGACGTGTATTGTCCATAAAACAAATTTTGAGTTGAGATGCTAAGACAAAAGGATATGTAATAATATATACACTAGTAGAATCGATTTCAATTTAATGAATCAAGTAAACCTATTAATATGAACGCAAGATCACCCTTTTCCCACAAAGTAAGTCAATCAATCAATAAATGAATAATTTTAGGGTCGGATTTTTATACCAAAAAAAATTGTAAGCCATGACTTTAAAACTATGCATAAAATGTGTTGTTATAATTGATAACTAATTAAAAGTTGCAATTTGGTTGGTTAATCAAATAGGTCATACCCATCATTCCAATACGTATAAACAACAATGAAACACCTAAAACAGAGAAATCAAAGCAAAAGGGTTTACCTTAATATTATGGCCATACACAGGTACTTTATTAACATCCAATTTATTCAACGCGCATAGCTTAAATCAAATTTATTAGTTATTCAGGAATATAAAATATCAATTTTTCAGGGATGTCTATTTTATTTATTTGATTAATTCTTCAGGAACTGCAGAGATTATCAGTTCTTTCAGAAATTGTGGAGATTATCAGTTCTTTCAGGAATTGTAGAGATTATCGTTTCTTCAGGAACTATAGAGATTATTAGTTATTCAGGAACTAAAATTTAAAATATAATGCTAGTTCTTCAGGAACTATAATTTAAAATATAGTTCTAGTTTTTCATAAACTTAGGCCCGAAATTCTTCAGGAATTTATACCTTAGTTATTTATTTAATTAGTTCTTCAGAAACTGTAAATAATACTAGTTTCTTTAGGAACTAGAATTTGAAATATAGTGTCAGTTCTTCACTAGAATTTAAAATATAACACTAGTTCTTCAAGAACTAGAATTTGATTAATATGGTATTAATTCTTTGGGAACTATAAATAATACTAATTTCTTTAAGAATTAGAATTTAGAATATGGTATTAGTTTTTCAAAAACTATCAATAATACTAATTTCTTGACGAATTAGAATTTAGAATATGGTACTAGTTCTTCAGGAACTATAATTTACTTAATGAAAATTAAATAACATCAAATAATAATTTTTTTTTCATAAAAATGATAATCAAATTATTATTAAAATAATAACAATATATAACAAGAAACGAAAACATATATATCAAACAAAACAAAAATATTTTCGTAATAATATAATATGATAATATTTGTTTTATATAGTAACAAAACAAAAACCGATTCATAATAATAATAAAAAAAAAAGTTTTGCATGTTAACATAAAAAAAAATTCATATCAAATAAAAAAAACGATTTCATTGTTGGGGAAAAAAATATATGCAAAGTTTTTTTTTTTATTTTTTATGCCCACATCAAAAAGCACAATATATATATATATATATATATATATATATATATATATATATATATATATATATATATATATATATATATATATATATATATATATATATATATATATATATAATACACGTTTAATTTCATTGACACGATAAGATAAATACATCTTAAACATATATACGTATTACGCCATAGGCATACGTCTTTTTGAGAACATATATGATTCATATATCATTTGAAATGAGAAAAAAAGAAATACCTTGGAAAAGCTTCTTTTTTTTTTTTTTTAAATGGTAGAATAAATTCATGCTGATAATATATTATAAATATAATGAAGAAGAATAAGAACAAAGAATATAGAAAAGAGAATAGTTTTTTCTAGTCCTTCCATTTAATAGTATTAGACCCTTTATATAGAGTGCAGAAGAGAAAGAAATAAGAAACTTTTCTAATAAAGAAAATACCAGAAATAGGAAGCTTTTTCAATAAGGAAAATACAATCAATACTAATATGGAAACTAGAATATTCATGTATATGGAAAGACATCAATCAAATCTTATAATATATCATAACAAAAATAAATTAATTGACATGATAACACAAAATTTTATCAAATGTGGAGAGAAGTTAAATCATTTATAGCAACCCAAGAGAGGGATAAATTGGATTATTTCCTAAATTTTAGTCTTCAAATATAATTTTGAGCTAAATGAAAAATTCACATTCAAAATATTAAGGAAAAGTACAATTATAGTGTAATGTGAATATTTATC
>CANTUT010001835.1:40000-80000 GCA_947687605.1 Reutealis trisperma | reverse complement strand
CTTCCACTAACCACAGCCACTTTAGGTTATGTTTAGGGTTACTGTAACTCAAGAAGGGGCTTCAACCACACAAAGGTGAAGAATAAAGGGTATTTGAAGACGAAAAGTCTAAAATGGAGATTGGAGAAGAGAAGACCGAAGAGAGATGAGAGATTTGAGAGGACAGAGACGAAGAAAATTCTAGAGAAACGGCAGAAATGGGAAAGGGTGAGAGATTGAGAGAGTGTTAGGTTTTAAGATGAATATATAGTGGAGCGAAATGGTGCCATTTAGAGTTAGGGTTTATTAGGATTGTTAAATTCAGTTATTTTGGTAAATTCAGTCCTCTATTTAACATAACTGAATTGAAAATCGAATTATTTTATCTCCTTGAATTGAACTGAACCATGCTATCATTTGAAGCAAACCAAATGCATATTTCCATTGAATTCGATTTAAACTAGTTTTTGCCCAACCTTAGCAAAAATAGCCTTACAACGAAGGAAAATTTATATTAAAAAAAATAATAGATTCCCCTCCATGTGGTGTTTGCAATTAGAATTAGGAATATGTTGAACACTTGATTTTCTTTTGTACTCATGCTAGAGCAGCATGGTTTAGGTCAAAATTGGGGCTTTTTTCCTAGTTCTAATCCCCTTCTCTCTTTTGCGGAATGGTGGCACAAGATGGTCTCCCACTTCCATAGAATCCAAGACTGGACTTCTTCACCAATTAAGCTTGCATACTTTTGCGAGTAATATGGAAATGAAGGAATAAATATGTCTTCTAGCAACAAGCCTTAAATCTAGTCTAAACTATCCAGTTAGCTGTCAAGTACTTCTAGGATTACCACGCTACCTAGAGTATTGAAACTACAAAAGTTATAAAGAACTCAGAAGACCAAGTTAGTTAGAAACCACCAGTAAGACATATTATAAAGGCAAATTTTAATGCTTGTTTTAATAAGGGAACATGCTGAGTTGCTATGTCAGTCATCTTTGGAGACCATAGTAGAAAGCTCTTGGATGGAATAACATTCAACAATGTTTTAAAAACCGGACTAAACTGGCCAGTTGAACCATTGAAACTAGGAATTGTTGGCTAGTCTAGTTTGGTTTACTTAAAAATCAAATTTCATGTTAAACCATTGTTTGAGTAGTTTTGACCAGTTTTAACCCATATTAATAGGAACCATACGAAAAAAAATAAAAAGAAAAGAAAAATGAGGAGGTGTTATCTAATTGATTGGACTGTTAGTTCAATCGATTGAATTGTGAATCGGTGATTTGATCAATTTGATCACTAATATGATATTTAAAACATTGGCATTCAAAAAAAGTGGTCAAGTCTTCCAATTTGCTGCTAAAGCAGAAGCAATGGTGGTGGCTCTTAAGTTTGCTTTGGCTGTAGGATATTCCAAGCTCATCTTAGGGACTGACTGTTTACCATTAGTAAAAGTATTTTTTGTTTCAATTCGAACAAGCCTCTTAGAAATTCAATCTCTTATCATTGTTGATAAAGAGCTTAGCTCAAAATTTGTTAGTTTTTGTTTTTATTGGGCTAAGAAAAATACTAATGAACCAATTGACTGACTACTTGTTTATAGTTAAATATACTTGTTTATGATTTTTTACCTCCTATTTGATATGTAATAGAGCGCCCCATGCTTGCAGCTTTGTTGTGTTCTGATTCATTATCTTGTTTTAATGAATGAAATTCATATTGCTTTGACAACATAAATAAATAAATAAATAAAAGTTAAAAATTTTAAATGTACTAAAAAAAGCAGTTATGAACTTTTGATCTGTCAGCAATGTTGGTGTGCCCACATGCACCTGATAACTTCACAGACTTTAATCTTATCGATCTCTATCATCGAAATATATGTATATATAAAAGTAGTTACAGTAACGAGCAACCGTTGGTGTTAAACCCAAAACAGAACCGTCGGATCTCACGAAAAAAATGTACTAACAATTAATTCATACTAACAAAATTTTGTAAACCAAAATAAAAGGAAAAATCAAAATCAAAATCTGTGCCTTCCTCAAATCCAGAAACAAAATCTCAACGCAAGAAATAACTCGAAAAGTTCTCAAGAAGAAGATTGCGGTATTCTTTACAAATAGGAAGGATAGGAGCCTGCGTGTCTAAACCTGCTGCGGCTGCTGCGGCTGAGAGAGCCTCTTCCAGGGAGGTGGTGCAGAGGCTCTCGCAGCCGGTGGCGGCAGCAGCAGCACCAACACCGGTGGTAGCAACAACAACAACTACTACTGCTACTGCTACAGCAATATCATCAGGAGCAGTAGCGAACTTAGCTCATTCGAAATCGGAGAGGATGAAAGGACTTTTCAAGTCTAAGCCTCGTACTCCTGTCGATGTTGTTCGACAGACTCGAGATCTCCTCATTTACGCCGATCACATCCCTTCCTCCGATACTCGTGATATCAAGCTTGAAGAAAAGGTTCTGTAATTTGATGGATTTGACTTTCATTTTCTTGGATTTTGTAGGGATCTGGATTTGTTTTCCTTTCTTAGGCGTGTTTTGGACAATGAACTTTTTTTGGAATTTCTATTTATGGCAAATCGGAATTTAGATAGTAAATGTGAAATGATTTGTGATCGATTCTAATAATCAGGAGATTTTTGTTCGACTTGTTGCTCTGTATCAAGAGATTTTCTTATAATGGCAATTATAGGAACTAGTGAGTGCAAAGACTAAAACTTTTGCAGCATTAACCATTAGGGGAGTGGCTGGAAAGTCTTATGCCATTTTGGATTCATTTCTATTAAATTTGATGGGTTTGTTATTGATTAGTAAGAATATCATGAGCATATGGCAATCGGCTCATTGAAATTACCTTTATGTTTGCATATTTTGATGTTTGATTTAATCTGATAGTTGGGTATTTCAGTTTCTGTCATGTTTTCTTATTTGCAAAATTTCTGAATTTTATATCACTTCCCTAGGGTTATTATTATTATTTTATTTTTTTTGGCAGATGGCCGAGTTGTCTAAGAATATCAGGGAGTTAAAGTCTATTCTTTATGGCAACAGTGAATCTGAGCCAGTCTCAGAAGCTTGTGCACAATTGACTCAAGAGTTTTTCAGAGAAAATACTCTTCGTCTATTGATCATATGTCTTCCCAAATTGAACTTGGAGGTAGGCATGCGCTAATTTCTTCATTTAGAGCCATGTAATACTGTTTACTCGTGCTTTTATTATGTCTTCATTTTAGCAATGCTTTAGCATTTTCTAAACTAAGTGATTATGTTGATTAAATTCACATTTTGGTTTTATTAATGGCTAAACCTACATTATGTTTTAGTTGTCTCTTGTTATTATTTAGCATGACAAGGTTTCTTTCTTCAGACCCGAAAAGATGCCACTCAAGTTGTTGCCAATTTACAAAGACAACAAGTTAATTCACGGTTGATTGCATCTGAATACTTGGAAAAAAACACAGATCTTTTGGATATTCTGGTAGCAGGGTAAGCTTCTTATTACAAGAATTTTGGAATATTGGGGTTGTGACTTGATGATGATTCTGTTTATCACAATGTTTGAGGATTTCACATGATGATCCTTAGGTTGAAGTTCTTGTCGAGTTAGATTGTTCCTGAAATGCTGTCTATAACACTTAGCATTGCTTTTCATTAGTTTGCCTGTTTTCCTTTTGCTGTATATGGCATGAAGATACATTTTTTGAATTATTAGTAATTAACTTGGGATTAACGCTGAGTTGAGTATTAGTAATTAACATGTGAAGTTCAAACTGACAGTTATATTTATGCTTTGGACTATTTTTTTCATAGCTGATTTCATGAAACCTCTTGGAGACAATAAATGAACTTTTTATCTTCTTGTGATTTGTAATATCCAATTGGCATTTCTCTCATTTCTAAAAATCTTCAATCTTGGGACAATTTTGTTCAGAAGATGGCAATGTGGTTAATGCTTCGAGTTTCTGATATATTAAATCAATACTTTGGTTGAATATCCATACGTTTTTGTTCCTTTGGATGATGCATATTTCTGTTTGGTACTTTTGTCTCTAAAAGTTGCATGGATATGTTTTGTTTTTTTATTGGAAATTTGGGAGAGGAATTTATTAGCATCTTCTAATTTTTTTTTTTTTTTTTTTGCTTATTGCTTCTGTAGTTATGAGAGCACAGACATGGCCTTACACTATGGTGCAATGTTGAGGGAGTGCATACGTCACCAGAGTGTTGCAAAGTGAGTAAAGTCAATACTGTTACTTTCATTTAGCAGTTGATTTGCATGTTGGCACTGATTTAGAAGTCCAAAAGCTGTAATTGTTGTTATTGTGCCAATTGATTTCCCCTGGTAGCCATGCTATTAAACCTCATTATTTCCTTTTTTAGAGATGCATTAATAGTTTCATAAACAATCTACCATTAAACCTCTTATAGATTTGGTACATGGGGAATTCATTTTGTTCTAGTTTTATGTCAAGATGATTTGTTGTTAGTTTGATACGAGCAATTGATTACAAGTTGCTTATGCCATAATTTTATGTAAAATTAATCGTTGCATTTAGTGTGACTAATAGGATATCTTATGCCTAAAATTCAAATGGTTATTATGCTACTTATTTTACTATTTTGCATTATCTTTTCTCATGGTATTTATTCATATTGGGTATGGTGAATGCCTGTATTTCTTTGTTTTGTTCTGCAGATATGTCCTTGAATCAGAGCATATGAAGAAATTCTTTGATTACATACAACTTCCAAATTTTGATGTTGCAGCAGATGCTGCTGCTACATTTAAGGTTGAGAATCTCTCTTGCTTTCTATCTCATAGTTTTTTGTGCTTTTAATCCAGATTTGTGGGCATTTTTAAAAGATAAGACCATTTGATGTTGCAACTGCCTCTTTTGAAGTTGAAACACAAATTGGTTTCATTAGAGAGTTTACAAGAGTCTTGCCACTGCATAGGACATGTTGAATAACACAGCTGCATTCAATTTTTCTAATTGTATTACCATTCTGGAAGTCCATTTGGTGATTGCAATTGCTTACCTAGAGATTTCTTATTATAAATATATAGGGTGCACGATTTTGTAGAAGGCTATGGATGTATATCAGGAAAATGTAACTGTTCTCAGGCACCTCTGTTAGGAGCAATTTTTTTTTTTTCCAATTGTTGGCACATATCAGATAATTGGTGAACAGAAAACGCTTCATGCTCAAAGGGAAAAATTTTTCATCTTTGAGGTAAATGACTTCCATTTTCAAAACTAGTTCATTTTCTGGTCAAGTTGGGGACTCATTTTCTAGACTTTCATAAATTCATAAATGGGGAAGGAACTTGTAAATGAACCTATATGCACATACCTGACACTGCCAGCTATCATCAGTCTCAATTCATCACCACTAAGCAGCAGCAGCGACTGCAACAATTTTCCTCCTTTCTGTATAGTTTTCATTCTATTCAACTATAAATAGTAACTGTGGAGTTTATGTAGGGTTAAATTTAGTTTTTGCAATGAGCTCAAAACACTAGAAATTATTTTTGTGGATATTTTATTGTTAGAAAATGTTTTTCACACAAAATATTGTTTATTGACGAGTTATTTTCTGCAAAACAACTAGAGTATTAATATGCATTATTACTTGTGTTATGATTCAGTCACGTACTTGCAATTGCAGTGGCATCAACCTGATGTTCCCGTATTGTTTTGTCTCAGGAACTCCTGACAAGACATAAATCTACAGTAGCAGAATTTCTTTCAAAGAATTATGAATGGGTAAGTTTTGCTATCATTTTGGTTTCCTATAGGTATTTATGCGTCTGCATATCATATTTCCTCCGTCATGCATGTTCTCAAACTGGATAGTA
Organism: Reutealis trisperma; assembly: GCA_947687605.1. Classification (NCBI taxonomy): domain Eukaryota; kingdom Viridiplantae; phylum Streptophyta; class Magnoliopsida; order Malpighiales; family Euphorbiaceae; genus Reutealis; species Reutealis trisperma. The sequence continues at coordinate 74,154 of CANTUT010001835.1, read as the reverse complement.
AGCATGCCTGATGCACTTGAGCTACATAAATATTCTGAGCATACACAAAATTTCGTTAGTGAGAAAATCAATGAGTATGAATTGACTGTATATTACTTCATTTACCTATTGCTTCACTGAGGCTAAATCATGATAGGTATACTGTAAGGGGAACACACAAACTAGAGGCCATTACTGCCTACTGATTTGAGTTTTCCTTTGTTGTCTTTATCTTGTCTTCACTGTTTTCTGTCTTTTGTATTTGCATATTCAGTGGGCATGTTTATAGTTCCATAGCTATTATGAATCACTAATATATGCATTCAAAATTTATGCTTCTGTATTTCTTTTTTCCGGCATTCTTTGTAAGTTTATAATTGAACATATTCTGATATTGTTTGACTTTATGCTGATTGCAGTTCTTTGCGGAGTATAATTCAAAGCTACTAGAATCTTCCAATTACATTACGAGGCGACAAGCTGTCAAGGTAGGTGAAATATGTGGCATTTTGCTTATATATCTCAGAACAATGAAAGGAGCCTCTCTAAATACATCCAAAATCTATGGAGTTCATTAAAATCTGGTTTGTGATTCTGATAATTATACTGTCTGCTCAACAAGTGCCTTTATTTGTTTCAGCTATTGGGAGATATGTTACTGGATCGCTCAAATTCAATTGTGATGACACGATATGTGAGCTCAAGGGACAACTTGAGGATTCTTATGAATCTCCTCAGAGTATGAATATGATACTTTTAAAGATTACTTGTCATCAATTCTTGTCATCAATCTCCCCACACCATCCCCCTAACTCTTTTTCTCGCTCATGCACATATGAGCTTGCTATTTGTAAAGCTTTTAACATTTATTAGCTTCTTGATAATTTTTTTAGTAAAAATCAATTCTTCCATAAAAAATTTTATATTAGATTACAATGCATTGGGTTCCTTCCATATCTTATATGCGATATTGAACTTACATTCATGCCACCTCCTTCCTAGCTCATGTCATCTTTATTTCTATAATTCGTTGTATTATTTTTCACTTATGTTTTTTGCCTCAACATTGACATGCTAAATCCTCCTTTGCAGGAATCGAGCAAGAGCATCCAGACAGAAGCATTTCATGTTTTCAAGGTACTATTTTTGAAATGTAGATGCACACTATGAATTGTTAAATTGTTAAGGTTTCATAACATGCTTGGTTCGCCTTGGAAATGGAACAAGAATGACGATGGGTGTCTAAATCCAAAGAATCTCATTCGAAGTTTATTTTTTAAATAAGTAGAATTTGTTTGTTATATTAAAAATTATATTTTAAAAATAGATATAATTTGAATATAAATTCAAGTTATGAAAATATAAAAATATTTAAAAAAAAGTTTGACTCCTGGGAGCCAAACCAAAAAAATAGAATTTCATTCTGAGAATTACATTCCATTCTCAATTCTAAAGCAAACCATGCATGACCTTGGTACTTTATGATCACCTACTATATTTTTACATTTCTTTCTTCCTCATCCTACAGCTATTTGCTGCGAATCAAAATAAACCTCCTGATATTGTTAGCATACTTGTCGCAAATAGAAGCAAGCTTTTGCGTTTGTTTGCAGATTTCAAAACCGATAAAGGTAGTAAATGCTGACAATTTTTGAGCATCACTATATTGTTTGGTATCGTATTCACTTGCATTCTTTGTTATATATTTCCAGAGGATGAACAGTTTGAAGCAGACAAAGCTCAAGTTGTGAAAGAAATAGCTGCCCTTGAACCCAAAGACAGGACATGAGTGAGCTTGGTTCACTTGTTGTAATCTCATTTTATTTACTTACATTAATTTAATTTGTGAATTATTATATAGTTAAATAGCCCAGTGATGATACCAGTATCAGTATCCAAGAAAAGCCTTCTGTTTTCCATTTGCTTTTCCCAGTTTTCTAGTCGTCTGTGATGCCCTCATTTTGTATTTCAAATGTATGTTTTTGTAGCAAAAGGATGAGAGAAATAAAAAGATAGTTAATGCCATACTGGGCCGTAGGAGATACTTGATTTGTTTGTCGGGACCCCCCTGTAAAAGAAACTCGTCTGTGTGATAAATTTTTACCCTTGCAACTTACCATGTAAAGTGTACATAATAAATGACATTTCATTCTTTCCATAATTCGCTTTTAGGAGCTTTTTAGCATAAGGGGAATGGGAAACTTGAACTTGGATCAATTATCCATCAAAGATACACTGAACACTAGGCTATATGCTAGAAGTCCGCAGCAAGTCAATGAAAAGATAATTCCTCTGAACAAGTTTATAAACATCTTACACATGGTAATAAGAGGGGAGCAGCAACTCATAATTACAAGTTGTTGTGACTGAATTCCTTTATCTTTTGTTGGTAGTTAATAGTTGTGGAGAGTGGGTGGTTATCTTTTAATGGGTAGTTGTTTGCAAGCTAAAAATAGCAACAAATATCTTTTGATTGTTTGAGTAATGGGTTCCAGTCACAATATTTGAGAAAATTTGGAAATTGCTATTTATTACAATTATTTTTTGTACTTTTTCTGGAATTTATACTATTTTTGGTATTTCTATTAATATGAACAGTAGAATAAACCCAGATTCACTGTGTATAGTTGTCAAATTGCTGATATGTAAGTAACTCAATTCGGGTGCGTTCCAAATCATGATAAAATTATTTTTTTTTGCACAACAAAGCATCATGGTCTCATTTCCTTTATGCCCAATGCATCACTCATTCGATTCTTTTGTCTAACAAAAATTGAATGATAATAAATACAATAATGAAGATAAGAATGCTCACTAAGTTGAAAATTCGAAAGGGCAGTTTAGACAAAAATGAAGTATGCTTGTCGAGTTGAAAATCCAAAAAAGCAACTCGCACAAAAATAAGAGCTAAAAGAGAAATAAAAAGTGCTCGCTAAATTGAAAATGCGAAGGAGCGACTTAGGCAAAAATTAGAGAAAATATAAAAGATGTTTCATATAAGGATGATTAGGTTTATAAAATACAATCCATTATTATGACAAAAAGGACAGTCTCTAAATGTCGACTATATCCTATTCTATATCATGTAGTCCTGTCAATTTATAATTGTATACAAAAGTAAAAATCCTAAACAAAAAGTAAAAAGGCCATTTCTGAAGTCATAATCTAGCTAATCCTCCTCCTATTAGGGTTCACATCTCTTGTGTTAATCAGAGTTTATAACAATCTCCTCAAAGGTCACAACCCTCCTCCTAGTACTTGTAGCTACCTTCGCTACAACAATAGAAGTATTGGCAAAACCAAAACTGCTCATTACATTATTTAGCTCTCAATATCACAATAAGAACACAACTACGCCAAATATTATATAATACATACAAATCATGCAATTTCACTAAATAATCATCAAAATATGATCATACATACTTGAACGACAATAAATGCAGTAGTTTTAGGTGGATCAAACTAAAATGTGATGTTCAAACAATGTAAATGACTTACAATTCATCCATCTTTGAGATTTGTCCTTTTTCCTCTTCACTTGATCCTTGAACATCTTTTATGGCATTATCTTTAATTTTCCCTTTGTGCTACCTACAACAAAGATGATTTGTGCTTTGCCAATGCCCAGGTGATTTTAGGTTCACCGTTGCTAGTTCCTTTAGGAACCCAATCATTCTTAGGAATTGGCTTTAATTCGTTTGGAATCCAAACCTTCATAATAGTATATGGTTCGTAAGTTGATAAAATATTTTTGAATAATATGACCATGATAGTGACAATAGAAACATTTTGTCAAAGACCTTGGGCTAAATTTCATTTTCCTTACAGAAACTATTATATTTCTTTTTTTTTGAAATTTCATTTATAGCCCAAACACGTCTTGTCAAACACACCTCTTTGTGAAGCAATGATAAAATCAAGAGTTTTGCTTCCAATTTAGAATTTTCCAATAATTTTTTTAGGTCCACAAGCTCACTCCTAAATTTTCCATGCTCACTTGAGATTTTGTTAAAAGCATTTTTCAATTCATCCACTTGAAATAAAAGTTTTTCCTTTAAAATTTCCTCAAAATTAAATTTTGGCTGAATTAAATAATTTTCATGCTTATTTTTCAAATGCACCAAATTCAAATTCTTTTTCAAAAATTTATTTTCTTTAGCAAGAATTAGAAAATTTTCCATTAACTCATCAAATGTATATTGTAATTCATCAAAAGAGTGGAAAGTAGAATTTACCTCATTTTCTTGTTACTCTTCTTCTAGTGCCATGAAATATAGGTTGGCTTTCTCATGTTCATCACTTTTAGATGAATCATCATTACTAGAAGTGTCACTTCCACTCCATGCTGTATATGCTTTATTTATTTATTTATTTTTGAATATCTTCTTTATCTTCTATCCTTCTTCTTTTTGAGAGTGGGGTAATTTTATCTAAAATGGCCCATTTCTTGCATTTATAGGAAGTCACCTCATCCTTATATTCTTCTTTTTGCTCTCTCTTGTTCTTGTCAAAACACTTCTTCTTGCATTTGTCCACTTCTTCTTGCATTGGTCCCTTGAGAAGAACCTATTGAATCTTTTAGCATGAAGTGGAATTTCTTACTTATCATCTCACTTGATGATTCAATTTTTTTTCCTTAATTATAGCCTTAAGAGCAATGGAATGCTCTTTCTTTGTAGAGCTTGCTCTTTCTTTTTCTTTAACTTTTGGTCTTTTGTTTATCTTTATTTCATAAATGTTTAGATTTCTAATTAGCTCCTCCAATGTCAATAAACTCAAATTCTTTGATTCTTCTATATGTGAAACCTTGACCGGATAACCCTCCTTCGCTTAGGGAATTTTTTTTAAGAAAAGGCAAGCGATTTTTAAGGAGGTCATAGAACGAGTTTTGATACTTATAATTGGAACGACTATCATTCGAAAAATTGATTTGTGATCTAAAAAATGATTTCGGGAGTCGCCACCATAATTTATTTTTTACTGGAAAAATCGAGAAAAAATCCAATTCATTAATTTAATTAATTTATCTAAGAATAAAATCACTAGTCTTGAATTAGGTTAAGTTTGAGGACTAGGTTTTTGGTTTTAAATAATCTTAATTTGGCTCTTAAGTTTAATTTATAAAAATTAATTTCTTGGATGATAAGTATTAAATGACAATCATAAGTATAATATAAATGCATAGAAAAATTATAGAACAATTAAGTAAAACATCAATAAATTAAGGAGAGTGTTCCCTCTAGTTCTTAAGGATTCTAAGGGAACCACATAATCACTTCCTAATTCCAAAATAATTAAATCAACTGTATACACTAATTACATTGGAAAATAAAAGGGGAAAAGAGATTGATTGAGATTTGGATTTAAATTTTAAACTTACCTACGTACCTCATTGAATGGGGATCAAAACCCATGTAGTCTATTCCAAGATTAAGTGGTGGTTTATAGATTCATTGATATGGTTCAATTTGATTTGAGAGTTTTGTGGTGAGAGAAGGTGTTTATACCTTTTGTGTGAGTTGGACAGAGGATTTTACCGGATTGAATTTCTATTTTATCAATATGGGAGGATTGAATTGATTGATGGATTAATTAATTAATTAAAATGATTAATTAACTAATTAGTGTGATGAGTGGATTAGTTAATTAATTAGAAAAATGAGTGGATTAAAATGATTGATTAATTTGATGGATTGATTTGAAAAAATGATTAATTAATTGATTAATTAAAAGAATCAATTAATTAGTTGAGTGATTATTTTTTTTTAAAATTTAGTTAATTAAAATGATTAATTAACTTAGGGTGGGAAAATTAATTAATTAATTTAGAAAATGATTAGAAGGAGAAGAAGAGAGGAATTTGACGATAGCAATATGCTCAAATTGAAGGGATGAAAAGAGAAATAGTGAAGATGAGGTCCTATTTATAGGCAAATAGGATAAGGGGTAGTTTAGGAAAGTGAAAAACAAAAAGACAAGGAGTAGGGTTGGAAAAGGCTGAAAATTGGGTTGGAGGGGTATTTTGAGAATTCTGCAAGGACAGTTGGGGATTAGACACGATTGGCTAGTGCAGTGCCACACTAGTCACTATGAGGGATAGTTTGGGAAAGCAGGATCACCGTGCTGGTTTTGTATAGCACACTAAACTTACTAGGTGTTAAGTTGTAGCCGTATGATGAGGTGCAAAGTTCAAAGTTCACAGTTTTCTCCTCATTATAATTGTCTTGTCTGTAAGGTAATTCTGATGATAGTGAACCTAGGAGAAAGGATGGTACAAGGAACCAAAGGGATGCCTAGGTCAGTATTTGGATATATTTGGGTGAGAGACATGGTCAAAAAGAAAGATGATAGAAAGAATCACATAGATATTTAAGCAATTGTTTCTAAATATTTATGGGTGAAAAACGTGACTAGCAAATAGAAGCGAGAAACAAAACCAAAGGGATATTTAAGCTTGCGACTAGATATTTTTGGCTACATTAATGGATTCAGTTGATTCAGATGAAAAGGTGGGGAAAGGAATCATAGGGATGCTTAGATTAGACATATCTAGGTGAAGGACTTGGATGAATTTTTGATAAAAGAGTTGGAAAAAAGAACCACAGGGATATCGCTATTTAGACATTTCTAGGTGAAGGATTTGGATGGATGTTTGATAAAAGAGATGGAAAAGTGTCACGACCCATTTATTAAGCCTTGAGGGTCTTAGGGTATAGGAAGACATAAAGTCACTTAAACCTATAGAACCCCATTTAACTTATAATTCTTTACCATGTTGAACCTTATCCCAAGATCGGAACCCAATTGCCTTATTGCCAACTACTATTTTTTCATCTCACATATAGCCAAATGTTCATTTATATCATTATAATATTCATCTCATTTACATATGTTCATTACTAATTGTACCAACATACATATAATTACATTATAGTTCTAAGTACATATCAATCCCATAACACCTTAGTACTAAACCTTCGGTAATCATGGAGCTCTAAATCAATAATCTTCACAATCATATAATCAAGATTCACAACACTTGAAATTAGTATAGTAACTTCCAAGTGGAAGAATAGGGCTTGGAATTTACCTTGCTGACTTATCAACCTTACCTAAAAAATTTAAACAACTAAAGAATGAGACAAAGCTCAATGAGTACATAATAATACAATATGGGGTGAGTATGTGGGTTCTTATCAAGATGGGCTCATTATGACAATGGAGCGATGTTAATCAAAATTGTCATTATTGATGAATTTATCATTTAAGATAGAAACAATATCTCTAGTATAAATAATAATCTCTTAGAAGTGGAATGCTTCTCACACATATAAATTAAAGAGTGGTAGCCTAAGCCTTGCTCACTCTTATGCATTACATTATGCATTATGCAGAGTTGATCAGGTCTTACAGTTAGGCATTCCCCCTAACAGAGATTAGGTACTCTCACCCTACCTGTAAGCTTATACCATATGCACAAGGTCTAATGTATCACCTCACATCAGAAGGATATTTTTGCTTATTAGTAGGCATCAATAAAAGGTTCATAGGGAATTCATAGCAGGGAATTCAATAGAAAATATGCCAATATAAGAATAATTCTCATCAATGGTCAGATTATGAAATTAATGTGAAAGGGTTCACCATGGCCAAATGCCATAAAGGAATATCATATTCAAACACATCGTTCAATAGGCATTCATGTTCAACAATAAATTGGGATATACAAATAAGGATGCTTTAATCAACAATGGTTCATAGAATATGACACATATCATATTATATTATTAAGTACTCACCTTAGACTCCTTTGCTCCCATTTACGTTTAACTTTGATGCAAGTGGTGCTCCTTGCACTCTTGGACAATGTCCTTGTCCTTATCTTTAGTTTCTACACCTTTGCATTTCAATTACACATCAATCACTCTCTTGTTATGATATTAGTTTAAATCTAGCTTAACTTGTTAACACTTTTATCTTGTTCATTGTAGCGGTAACTTATTTCTTTTAAGGTCAAGAAACACTATACATATAATTGTCACTAATTTTAACACTTTCCTTAATTGTTTTCCAATGGCCAAATATATTCACTTAAGGGAAGATAATTCATTTCCTCCCAATTTCCTCTTTCAACTTCATATTATCCAATTAGAATCAATTTAAACAATTTCCAATATTCAATGGGATTAATTCTACTTTGACCTTTCAATTCCATAAATGAACCTAATTCATTAAATTTGGGTAAAATTATTTCTATCAATTGAATTTTAAAATTTACGTTATATAAATCATGTACATAATTCTTAAGCTTAATTCCTCCTTCAATTTTATGAGTTCAAGTTCAATTCTAAAAATCTCCAATTTGTCCATAAACCCTAGAATTTGTGGAAAACCATTGATTCATCATCAATTCCTACTAATTATTTTGAATTGATTCACTCTTATTCATAAGAACCTTAACTTGTCTCACTTAGGTCAAATTTGGGAAAAACTTATAATTTCTCATCAAATCTTCAAATTAGATATAGAAATATGAAATTGACATAACATAAACTATGTGATCATTCAATTATCAACATCTAACATTAGAACACCAAGTTCTCTTTTAAACTAAATTCATGCTACTAAGACTTTCCAGTCTTAAATGAAGTTTTCAAAATTTATTTTGAGACTTTTACATCATTTTTCTCCATCTAAAATAGCATTAGATACTTTTAAATAAAATTTACAACACTTCCTTCAAAAATCCATATATTAGGTCGAATCATACCTTTTAGTGCACTTAAATGAGTTTCTTATTTTTCTTATTTATTTTCTCATGTTAAACCTTTAATTCTCAACCCAAGTTTCATATTTCATTAGCTAACATATAAAACAAATATTTCCCTATTTTTTATTCTTTTGGCCAAACTATATGTGTGAAAGAAAAGGAAGGTTTTATCAACTTTAACACCAAAATCATAGATAGAATAAAGAAAGAAGAAGATGAGCATAATTTCTTACCTTAGGAAGATTTGATTTTTGAGTTGCTATGGTGATGCCAATATTGAGAGGTTTTTCTTTGGTTAGTGTGGTGTTTTTGGTGTAGAATTAGCAAAATGATAGAAATGAGCATAATTTTGTAACAATCTATACCTACCCTAGGAGTTTTCAGGACCAATTTGCTTGACTTAGAACTATTAACACTAAGTGCATGCTTTTATGGGAAATATTTGTGCTATGTGATTGATGAGTATGTGGCATGTTAAATTAATTTCAATATGCATAAAATGAGTTATTATTGTGAAATAAATGATTTATATGAAGTACATTAGCATAAAATAAATTATTTTAAATAAAATGAATTTTCATGCATAAAGGCAATTTTTAAGCATAAAATATTTTATGAGTATTTTAAAATAATTTTTAAAATAAATATTTTGGGGGAACTATTACAGAAATAATAAGAAAAATACTCTTTTTATTTTTAATTATAATCAGCCCAAAATTTAAATAAAAAGCTCAAATACCCAAAAGCCTACTATACTAAAATCCTCCTAACCTAGTTTATTAAGGGTATTAGTGGAAATTGTACCCAAACCCTAATATTTATTGTAAAATTCAGCCAGCCTAGGGTTCCAGTAGCCATCACTTTATTTTTTCTGTATCCTGGTAGAAAAATTCTCTCAAAATATTTCTCTCTACTGAAATTAAGAAAATATCTTTCAGTTTCGCGATTTCTTGACTGTAATCATAAGTTTTTCTTCTCTTTCAATATCTAAACTGATTTCTATGAAATAAATTATGAAAAAATTATTTTGAACTGGTTGATTACTGATTTTTATATATTTAATTCTATTTGGGTGAGTTTTTGAGAGAGAAAATTTATTTTCTACTGAAAACACAAATCTTTTCGCGAGATTTCTCCAAAGGTGAATTCTATAACTTAAAATCACAATTTTTATGCATAAACATCACTAAAGGGGGGCATTGGTGCATTATTGTTTTCTAAAATGATTTTTGATTTTTTTGGATGAAAAATATTGGATTAAATAATATTTCTGTGATGACTGAAAAGTTTCAAAAAACAAAGGAATTTAAGGTTTTTGTGCTAGAACTTAGAAGTTGGAAAATTCTATTACTAAATTAATATGCGGCTGTCGATTTATGTGAGAAAGAATTCTAATATGATATTTTTTTTTGTTTAGATGAAAAATAATGATTTGAATCATGTGTCTGTATATTGCTGTAATGAATGAAAAGCACGGAAAGCACAAAAACTCATGATTTTTCACCTAAGCCATAAAACTTGGAATTTTTTTGTATAAATACTATCTATGGCTGCTGAATCATGCATGGACATGTTCTAAACTGACATTTTCATAGATTGAATGAAAAATAATAGTTTAAACAACCTGTTTACATATTTCTGAAATGACCAAAAAATACCGAAAACAAGAAAACTCATGGTTTTGTACCCTATAACCCAAAAGTTGAATTTTCATGTGTGAGAGATACTATGTGTGGCTGATTCATATGAATTAATACTTTAAAATGATTTTTGTTGTGTTTACATGAAAAATCTTGGTTCAAACCATGTTTTTACATATTTCTGAAATAGACGGAAAGTGCGAAAAGAAAGAGAATTTAAATTTTCCCTTAGTGATGCATTCGGCCTACATTAATATTTTTGTCCCAATGTTTATAATTTTTATGTGATGTGTTTTGATGATTATTGATATGTATTTATGTATAATAAATGATAAAATTTCATGTTAGTTAAAGGTATGATCCTAGATAAGCTTAAAGGCATTTTGGTATACTTAAGGTATCTTAACCTTATATTGTGATTAGAATGCAAATGTGATTGGAAAATTTGGAACTAAATGTTATGGTGACTTGATGATGAACACATGGTTATGAGTTGATAAAGTGATAATTGAATAAAAAGGATCATAAGAGTCAAGCATGACACTTGAAAGGTTAATCATTAAGTTGACATGTATGAAAGTGTAAGGTGTATTAAGATGATTGTTAATGTGAATTGATATTGAGGTAATAATATTGTGATGACCTTAGAAAGGTATTGACATGATTGTAATGTGTTTTCATGTAAGCCTACAAGGCCTAAGTAATGCAAGACTTTTAAAGTCAATGTGTTACGTGCAAGTGATGAGTACACCTATATGTGAACTCTAATTGTATGTGTATGCTATATGTACATGGGGTAGTTATGGGATAAGAGCATTGTAAGTAAATAAATACTAAGTATTAAACTAAATATTATGTTAGAGTTTGAGGAGCTTTAGAAGTGCAAAGGGACTACGTATACTAGGAGCAAAGGAACCCCAAGTTGAGTAAACATCGTATTCATTCTACAAGTGTGAGTAAACGCTGTGTTCATGTTATAAGTGTGAACAACATTATGTTGTGTTATAAGAATGTGATATATTATTATGTAAGCCTTTGTAATCTTTGAAACCCAAGTTCCTTTCATCCTAAAATTTAATTAAGTGATTTTTTGTAAAGCTTGGGTTGCCAAAGGACATTTGGTCCAAAACTAGTTTGTTTATCCAATGAGAATTTCTCGTGACTATCACCCTAACTTATATTCTTTTTGGAACTACACTATCATTGTCTTTTGTTTGAAAGTCAAACCACTATTGTTATTGGGATACATGTTATTGTTGCCTTATGTGATATTGTTAATTGTGATTACTATTAGCTCTAGCTATGGTACCTTTGATCCTTTATGCAGAATCCTTATGCCGATGTGAGTAATATCAAAACCTGTGCACACGGTCTTAAATCGATGGATAAGTATAGTGTATTCACCTCAGTTAGAAAGGGACGATTTTAGCCGTGGAGCCTGATCAACTTCATGCCTTATAAGTGATAGGAGTTGGAATTTGGTATAAGGCCACATCTCCTTAATAAGTTCGAGTGATAGAGCAATAGCCTTCACTCATTATAAGTTATAAGTGTGATTTCTGCAAACTTGCCAAATTGAACTCGTGCGAAATTGTAACTTGATTCATGAATTATAAATCATGTGCCATGTGTATGAGCTATGTGTTTCCTTTTCAAAGGAATATGTGATAATATATGTGCTTTATCGTTTACTCATTGAGATCATCTATCTCACCCTTTTTCCTTGTGTGGTTCTAGATGAGCAAATGTGAGGAGGCAAGGTGATGGCTCAAGCATTCTACTTCGCTTGGGGGATTCCTTGTCCAAGTTATCAATAATACTATTTTATGAAGTCTTGTCATTAGATGCTCCGGGAATGTTGATTGATACACATTTGAGATATATTATTTTCCTTATGGATTTTATGTGTAATGTTTAATTATAGACTTCCGCAATTAAAGGTATTCATCTAAATGTTTTAAATGAGTTATTATAAGAGGTTTGGTACGATCCTAGACATGATTTGTTTATGTGTAAGTGGATTTTATGGGCGTGAATTATCTTATGTCTCCCCATGTTCTAGGACTGTCATACCTTTAAGGTTAGGATGTGACAAATTTTTACTTATATATAGAATGTTGAATGGTGATGATTTAATCATGCTTAATCTAATGGCTAGTATTTAATCAAAATAGATGGCTATGATTTAATCAAGTTGGATAGTTAAGATCTCATCTAGATGAATGATGATCATCTTATGGAAATAATAAAAATGTATCTAGACTTTATGTAGGAAAAGTGAGAGTTCAAGTTATTTAAGGGTTTGAATTAGTCAATTTAGGTGGCTACTAAGTCAAATTTGGTGGCTAACTCATCCTATGCCAATTTAACCTTAGTTAACTATTTCCACCTCTAGTAAAGTTTATGTTCATCCATTTATAGGCCTTATGGGCAGGCCATTCTAATGGGCTTGGGCCTTGGGGTCCAAAGGCCAATTAATAAATCCATATGAGCACATTTCAAATTTAGTAAATTAGCAAATTTTTCATTTCATTTCTGTTGCTTTAGTATACATATTTCTACCTTCTAATATCATTATACACTCTAAACATTATTAGATAAATTCTATACACATTATAATGCACATTTACTAGCCCTTCAATAGTATTGCTCAGGTATGTACATTATATAGGCTCACTAGGTCAAACTAAATTTGACTTCTTATGTCATTATTGTTATCGTCCAATGACTTAGGAGATGCTAATGCTCATTCATTAGCACTTTAGATTCACATATCAATTAGATAATTAATGTAGGTCACATTAAGTCAAACTCGGTTTGACTTTTATTTTATCATAAAAGTGCTTATCAAAATTGATTACATTCTTTACCCATTGTCATATTATTCATTAAAATTACTTCTTATGGTATTTCTATGATTCTTAATGTGTTAGAAAGGTCTTGAATTGTACAGTAAATAAATATTATATTGTCACCATTATTGACTCTAATAGGTTAGGCAAAACTTGGGTATTACGAAAAGGGAACCAGAGTGATGTCAACATTTAGACATTTTTGGGTGAAGGATTAGGATGGATTTTTGGTAAAAGGAGCGGAAAAGGGAACTAGAGGGATGCCAATATTTAGACATTTTTGGGTAAAGAATTCAAATGGATTTTTTATAAAAGGGATGGAAGAAGGAACTATAGGGATGCCAGTATTTAGACATTTCTCGATGAAGCATTCAAATGGATTTTCAATAAAAAGGGTAAAAGAGGGGAATAAAAGGGATGCCATTGTCTAGACATTTCCAGGAGAAGCATATGGTTGACTTTAAGATTAATAAGGATGGAAAAGGAAATCAAAAGGATTCCTAGGTGACTATTACTAGACACTTATGGGTAGAATTGATTGATGAAAGAAGATGATCCTATGTCTTTGGTGATTCGGATAAAAGAGATGTCCCTTGACATCTCTATCAGTAATTGTGAGACCTTGCTCGAATGGCCCTCCCTTGCCTAGGGAAATTTTTTTGTCTTAAGGAAAGGCCAAGCGATTTTTAAGAATGTCATGGAATGAGTTTTAGTGCTTACTATTAGAACAATTATTGTTTGAAAAAATTAATTTGTGATTTAAAAAAAAATAATTTTAGGAGTCGCCACCCTAATTTATTTTTAAATAGAAAAATTAAGGAAAAACCCAATTTATGACTCCAATTCATTAATTTTGCAATTAATTTACCCAAGGATATCACCAGTCTTTGAACTAAATTGAGCTCGGGGATTTGATTTTAGTTAAATAAACTAAATTTGGCTCTTAAGTTTAATTTGACCTAAAAATTGATTTTATGAATTGCAATTATAAGATAATAATTAAAATGCATGAGCATGACATAGTTATGAAATGCATGAGGAAACTTAAGAAATAAACATCCACAAGCCAAGGAGAGTGTACTCTCAAGTCCTTATGGATTCTAGGGAAACCACAAAATCATTTATTGACTCTAAAGTAATCAAGTAAATAATTACTCAAATTAACTAAAAGTATAAAAATAGATAATTACAACTGAAAGTAAATAGAAAATGAAATTAATTTAGAATTGGATTTGAGATTTAGATTTAAATTTCAAACGTGCCTACGTACCTAATTAAATAGGGATTAAAACCTACATAGTTTATTCAACGATTAAGTGGAGGATTTTAGGGGTTAATTGGATTAATTGATTTGATTTGGATTTGTTGGTCAAAGGGAAAGGCTGATGCCTTTGCCTTTGGAGGGTGAAGCATTTTACTGGACTGAAATTATATTTTATTAGGATCGGGTGATTGGATTGATTGGGGGGATTAATTAATTAATTAAAATGATTAATTAACTAATTAATGTGATGAAATGGATGAATGAATGAATTAACTAAAATGATTAATTAATTAATTTGGATGAAGGGTGGATTAAAAAAAAAGATTAATTTGATTTTGAAAAAAAGATTGATTAATTACTTAAAAAGATTATTTAATTAATTAATTGAGTGATTATTTTGATAAAATTTTTTTAGTTAATTAAAAAGATTAATTAACTTGGTTAGGGTGAGATAATTAATAATTAAAAAAATTAATTAATTAATTAAATGTTACATCGCAACTTTAGAGATATGATAGTCCTAGAGTATGGGGAGACATAAGGTCACCCACGCCCGTAAAACCCATTGACACATATACAAATCATGCTTAGGATCATACCAAACCTTATACAATAACTCATTTAAAAACATTATATGGAAACTCTTAGTTGTGGAAGACAATAATTAGATACTTCACATACAATCCATCAGAAAATAATACTCATAATCTAGTTGAAACCTTAATAAATAACATCTTGGAAAAATCATCAAAATAAAATATTCCTGGAGCATCTAATAACAATCCTTCATAGCATAGTATTATTATTGACTCAGACAAGGAGTTCCCCCAAGCAAAGTAGAGTGCTTGAGCTATCACCTTGCCTCCTTATATTGCTCACCTGGAATCACATAAGAAAACAGGGTGAGATAGATGATCTCAATGAGTAAACAATATAGCATAAACGTTATCATATATCCCATTTTTAAAGAAAGCCCATTACACATAACACATAGTTTATTATTTACAAATCATTGTTTCACAGTTTTTAATTTGGCAAGATTTTCACTTTAGCAGGTTTGCAGAAATCACACTTAAAACACGTATTACCTAATCAGAGTAAATGATTATACTAGCTCATTCACTCAAGGGAGAGGTGGTCTCATACCAAATTCCAACTCCCAACCCATTACTTATAAAGTTGTGAAACTAATTAGGCTCCATGGCTAAAACCACCCCTTCTAACTGAGGTGGATACACAACCCCTATTCATTGAGTTAAGACCATGTGCATAGGTTTCAATGTAAAGGTACCATAGCTAGAGCTAATGGTAATCACAAATAACAGTATCACATAAGGCAACAATAATAGGTATCCCAATAGTAATAGTAGTTTAACTTTCGAACAAAAGATACAATGATAGTGTAATTCTAGAAAGAATATAAGTTAGGATAATAATCACAAAAAGTATTTATCATTAGATAATCACAAATGGCTTTGGACCAAATGTCCTTTGGCAAGCCAAGCTTAACAAAGAAATCACATAGTTAAATTTAAAATGGAAGTGAACTTGGATTTCAAGAATCTCAAAGGTTCCTATAACATAATTATGATAGCTTGAACTTGTAACAATAATATAATATTTACTCACCTTATGGTTCCTTAGCTCTTAGTACACGCAGCCTTTTTGAACCTCTAAAACTCCTCAAACTCTAACATAATATTTAATTCAATACTTAGTATTTATTTAATCATGATGCTATCCTATCCCATAGCTACCCCATGCACATATAACATTCACATACACTTAGGGTTGCACATAGAAGTGCACTTATCACTTGCACATAATATGTTGACTTTAAAAGTCTTGTGCACTTAACCTTTGTAAGCCCACATGAAAATACATTACAATTATGTTAATATCTTTCTAAGGTCAACACAATATCATTACCACAATATCAATTTACTTTAACAATCATCTTAGTACACTTAACACTTTCATATATATCAACTTAACAAATAACCTTTCAAGTGTCATGCCTATCTCTTATGCCCAATTCATTTAGTCAATCTCTTCATCAATTCAAGATCATTAATTCATTATTGATTCATCATAAAACTTTTTTCCATTTTATCCAATCATATTCACATTCTAATCACAATATAAGATTAAGATACCTTAGGTACACCTTAAGTGTACCAAAATGCCACTAGGCTTGTCTAGAGTCATTCTTTCAACCAATATGTAATTTGACCATTTATCATATATACATACATGTCAATAATCATTAAAATATATCACATAAAAATTATATACATTGGGATAAAAATCCCATGGTAGGCCGAATACCCTATTAAGAGAAAAACTGAATTTTTCTTACTTTTCTTACTTTTCGTCTATTATAGTAATATGTAGAAACATAGTTTGAACTAAGTTTTTTCATGTAAACACAACAAAAATCATTTTAGAACATCAATCTATATGAATAAGCAACAATAGGTGTGACATATATATGAAAATTCCAATTTTAGGTTTTAGGATGCAAAACCATAAACCTTTCTTATTTTCAGTATTTTTCGATCATTACAGTAATATGTAAACTAGTGTTTTAAACCATCATTTTTCATTCAATCATAGTAAATATTAGTTTATAACATCCACATGTATGAATTAGCAGCCATAGATCATAATTATGCATGAAAATTCCAAGTTTTAAGGTTTAGGTGAAAATCATGAGTTTTTGCATTTTCTGCGCTTTTTGTTCATTACAGTAATATATAAACACATGATTTAAATTATTATTTTTCATCCAAACAAAAAAAATATCAGTTGAGAACATCAATCACCACAATTCGGCAGCCATAGAATTATCAAATCATAGAATTTTCCAATTTTCAAGTTCTAGGGCAAAAACTTTGAATTTCCTTATTTTCTGAAACTTTTCAGTTATTATAGTAATATGAAAAAATATGATTTAATCCAATATTTTTCATCAAAATACATCAAAAATCAGTTTACCTTTAATGAATTTAAGTTTGAAAATTTCAATTTTTGAGTTATAGGATTCACCTTTGGCGAAATCGCGTAAGAAGGTTTATGTTTTTAGTAGAGAAATTAATTTCTCTTTCAAAAACTCACCCAAACTAAATTAAATCTATAGAAATTAGTAAATAAGTAGTTCAAAATAATTTTCTCATAATTTATTTCATAGAAATCAGATGAGAAATTGAAAAGAAAGAAAAACTTACGAATAGGGGTGAGAAATTGCAAAGTTGAAAGGTTTTTTTCTTAATTTCAGTAGATAGAATTGTTTTGAGAGAATTTTTCTATCAAAATACAGAAAAATAGAGTAGTGGTTGCTAGAAATATGGTGCTGGCTGAATTTTACATTAAAGACTAGGGTTTGGGGTGCAATTTTCACTAATACCCTTAATGAGTTAGGTTAGGAGTATTTTAGTGTAGTAGGCTTTTGGGTATTTGGGCTTTTTAATTAATTTAGGGGTTAATTATAGGTAATTAAAAATAAAATATTTTTATTATTATTTTCTGTAAAATTTTTCCCAAAACATTTATTTAAAAATTACTTTAAGATACTCATAAAATGATTTTATGCATAAAAATTGCCTTTTTGCATGAAAATTTATTTTATGTAAAATAAATTATTTATGCTAATGCACTTCAAATAAATCATTTATTTCATAATAATAACTCATATTAGGCATATTAAAATTAATTTAACATGCCATATGCCCATAAATCACATCACACATGAATTTTCATAAAGTCACACAATTTGTCACAATAACCCTATATCCAAACAATTTGTCATTGAAACTCCTAGAGTAGATGTGGCTTGTTACATTAAAGAGTGGTTGGAGGGAGAAGAAGAGATGAATTAGAAGAAAGCTATCAATACCAACTTAAGGGGTGAGGAGAATGGAAGAATGAAGGGGGTATTTATAGGAAATGTAGGTGAGGATAGTTTGGGAAGTGGGAATGTGAAAAGATATAAAGGGTAGGGCTGAAAAATATTGAAAAATCAGATTGGAGGCATTTTGGGAACTGCAGGAAGGGTGGTGGGGACCATGTCACTAGAGGAGCCAGTGGCGTCACCTTGCCCTAGGAACATCGGTGGAAGATGACATGGTAGGTTTTTTTTTTTTTAATTTTTTTTAGAGATTGGTTGTTGGTTTGGCATTTAGAAAGCCCCACTCACTAATTGGCTAGCAGGACTGCCGTACTAGCTCTGCATAGCACACTAAACTTAGTAAGTGCTAGGCTGCGGCCGGATAACGAGGGTGCAAATTTGAGGATTTATAGTAATGCTGATGGCCCCAGTCTTGATTTGGGAAATCTATTTGATTAATGATCCCTATTTTTAGTTTAGAAAGTCTGTTTGGTTAATGATCCTAGTCTTCGGTTCGCGAAGTCTGTTTAGTTGATGATCCCTATTTTTAGTTTAGGAAGTCTCTTTGGTTGATGATCCTTATCTTAGTTTGGGAAGTCTGTTTGAATGATGATCCCTGTTTTTGGTTTAGGAAGTCTATTTGGTTGATAATCCTTGTCTTGCATTGGGAAGTCTATTTGGTTAATGATCATTGTCTTTGTTTGGTTGATGATCTCTATTTGGGCTCAAGAAATTTTTAGAAGATCTTGGTTATGCTAAGAAAACTTGGGCTTCTAAAGGTGAAGGATTAGGCCTTTTGGAAGGCTTGAAGAGACTTTACTAGGATTAAAGGGACTATGAAAATCACACTTTAATAGTTAGATTTTGTAGGATTACCACTTGACTTGATGGGTCTTTGAAAGTGGAGAGGGGTTTATTTGGTTTGATGTAAAGAGCATTTGAATCATGCGTCATTAATGAAGGTAAAGGTCATTTACCTACTTTGGCTAGGGAGGTAATTGAAGGAATGGTTGAGCCAAATGCAGTAGAAGCAAGGTGATGGTGTGAAATTTCAAACATTTTAAAATTTCGCTTCACCCAATTTTGGTCCAAACATCCATTCAAGCAATCAATTAATTTGTGTGTAAAACACATATGCATAGAAAGAAGAAGAAAGAGTAATCATATTACCTTTTGTAGGTTCCTTTTTTCTTTAACAAAGAGCTTCCGTGAAGCCTCTAGATCATCCACACCTAGCTCACCTCCAAGTTTCCTTAGTTTCTTTGGTGTTCATAAATCCCTCTCTTAGTTACCCAATTTTGATTTAAGATTTTCCCTCAAAAACCTTTAAGAAGTTAAGGTTTCCCTTTGATTTGTTTTGGACTAAACATATTTTCAATTTGCAAGCATTTGTTCTTTCATAGAGAACAAAGAAGAGAATTGAAGATCAAAAGAAAAATTGAAGAAACATTTTCTTCATTTTCTTTCTCTCTCTCAACTTCTCTATCTAAAATGCTTCAAATGAAAAATGATGTTCACTCTCCTTTAAAACATAAAACTCATAGCTTTGATATTCTTTCTAAGACTTAACCCTTAAGTCTTTACAACGACTTAAATATCCTTTTATATTCTTTTAGCTCATTATTTGGTGAAAGGGCAAAAGTGAACTTTGCTTCTTCAAATGGTGAAATGACCATTTTATCCTTTAGGGGTAAAATGGACATTTCCATTAGCCAAAAGATATAATTATAATTTTAACCTTAGTAGAAAATTCTTTAACCCCTAAATTGCCTTTTTTCCATATCACATACAGGCTTAAGCCACATCTTATGTGTTAAGGCTTTTCACTAAGTTTAAAATTAATAAGTCTTTGATTTAGTCCAAATCAATTTCAATTTAATGTTTTTCATTTGCATCATATACAAATTAAGATTTAATTGAATAGAAACCTTCATATATAAACATCACAATATGCTAGGGTCCTTGTAAATTTAATTACATGTTTAATCATTTTACCACTAATCAATTAATTAAACACTTTAATTAATTATTATGGTAAAACTTTTACACTTGGATGGTGATCATTATTGGGTGTGTGACATTCTAGGTTCATGTCTAATTAGCAATGGGAATGAGAAAATATTTTTTTCTACTAATATGAAATCCCCACTTCACACTTAGTCCTATAAATCGTGAGTGACAGCTAGCATTCTATATCACGGCTACCTAATTAGAAATGAATGTTTATAGTTGATAACTTTAAACACCACATGGACCATCGATCATAAATCATCATGCACTAGAATCCTTTCATTAAAGATCCCAATCTCGGCTAGGGAAATGGTTTATGTCAAACCCTAATTCGCCTCGATTCTATGTCCTTATCTCTATCCTAATTCTTGATGAAATTAGATTCCTACTAGAAACTCTTTCTAATAAATCTCACTGTCTTGGCTAAGAACTTAAGAATCAAGAATAACCAGATAGTATAGGATCTTAACCTCGTTTACTCGAGATAATGAATTCTATCTTGGAGATCACTTACCTCCATACATAACAAATTAGAACTATCACATGCCATATATCTGTACGTAAATAGTACATCTATGTAAGCAGTAATAAATCCTAACTACCTATGTATGAGATACAATATCCCTTAAGTCAAAGGATCATATTCACTATTATGACCTAGATGATAAATAATTGATAAGTAGTAAAACCCCATATTATTATCATCTAACATCATAGTTTGACTATTCATGTTATAAATATCCACATGTTTGAATTGATATCACATGTCAAGCAGCATGAGACTCATTGCCTTTATAATTATTTGTGTCACATACTGATTATAGAAAACAAACAGAGGTGATGGTCTTTCAAAATTAATGGTGCCTAGTCATTAATCCTATGACCTTGAACATATTTAAAATATTTGTGCAACAGCGATTTGTCTCCCATATTCTCAACACATGAGAATAGATCCTCTTACAAATACTTAAGGACTATATGCAATAATATGAAACCCTTTTCACATTATGAATATATTTATTATGCCAATGGAAATTAATATCTACTATTACATAACTATTATATGGCTCTCAGGGCAAATACTGCTATCAATCTTTCACTTGCACTAGAGCCATTTTGCTTAGTATTAGAAACTCATCTTCATAGGATGAAGTTTAACTATTCCCAACTTTTGACTTTAGTCAATGGATTAACCAAGTTAATGGTTAGTGTTATTTTTTACAAGGCTAGAACACCCTATTCCAACAATTGATTTGATAATATCTTAAAGCCTTTCGAAATATTCTGGATTGCAATGTGAGTCTCGAGTTCCTTCGCCACAAGCTAAGGCTCCATTATTATCACAGCAGAGAGATGCTCGTGATGTACTAGAGAAATGCTTAAAATAGTTCATGACTGCTGAATCCAAAATAGTTTCATATTTGCAACATCCTATTTAGCAAATTCAGCTTCCCTAATGAAGTTCATAATAATAATTTGCTTAGAACTTTTCTGGCAAATTATTTCTTCATCACAGATTACAATAATCCAAATGATAGACTCTCTATCATTTATGTAGTAACATTCTTCATTTGTCAAAATTAAATCTTAAATACTTCTTAAGCACTTTAGAATAATTTTGATTATATTTCTAATAATTTAATCCTAGATAGGATTAGAATCTGTTAGTCATGCTAACAACATTCTCAATGTCCGGCTCATTATACAACTCTTGTATAATTTAGATTTCTTATAGTCGCACTGTAAGGAATCCATGCCATACTTTCTTTGGGTATCTAGGGAATCAACTCTCAAAAAGTTGATATTGAAATTGTAGGAAATAAAATTTTTTGAACTAGCATGTTGAACTCTTCAACACCCTTTTCCAAATATTAACTTAGACATATTTAACATTCTCTTCAATCTATCTCTATAGATATGAATTAACAAGAATATAAAATATTTATCTCAAGTCTAAATGAAGAAAGTAATGGTTAAACCATTCCACAAATGCAAATATATTAATACTTTTACAAACCAATGTATTATCCATGTCCAAAACTGTAAAATGAGAAGACTCCCACTATCTTTTTGCTAATTAAGGACTCATCTTCCGATGATACAACTCATTAAGGTTTTGCATACTTTGGAATTTTCTTAAGACTCTAAGCTTTTAGATTTATTATATGATTATGTTTTCTTCTCTAGAGAAAGAAAACTAGTATTGATATCTATATGTTAAAATCATAATCATTATGCATTGCTATATCGTATATAGCTATAATAGAATCACCTTGTAATTTGCTTCATCATAAATGTGCAACTTTTGTGCATTCATATAAAGTAAATTATATTTTTCTTAAGATTAGATATTTTACTATCTCATGATTTACTTCATTATGAACATACAACTATTGTGTATTCATATAAAGAAAATCATATCTTACAGAAAAATCAAATATTTTACTAAACCTTTTAGCAGCTTAAAAGGATAAAACATTTAGTTAGTTTTATACTTTTCATAGGGTTGATCAAATTTACTTTGATCATTTTTTTGGATATTATTAGATGACATTCACCCAATCATTCTACCTTTCTCAATGTCATTTTCTTGAATAAACACTTTATCAAGAAAAAACATCTTTGTTAACAACTCTTTGTTATGCAAAAGATAGAAATACTATCCAAAACTACTTTTAGGATATCCAACAAATCTTATCTTAATTAGAATTATCTTCTAATTGTCTAACTTCAGCTTATCAAATCAGCTAGATATCTCGAATCAAATTATGAGTAAGAATTTTGATATCTATCCATATTATATCATATATGAGTTAGGATTAGATAGACATTGGATAAAATTCTATGTAAGAATATTTATGCTATTAATTGTAAATTTCCATAAGGAAATAAACAAAAACTTTTATATTCATCATCTATTACATCATATCATATATATTGTAATTTATTCTTTTAAGTATACCATCACATATGGTTTTTTAAATAAGAATTATGATTATATGCCAATTTTTATATTTAGGGAACTCCTCAAAAATTGGTAATCGAGGTCTCTCCACTTTGATAAAATCAAAGGGTTATGATGCTCCTTCCCTTTTTGTATGAAATACCCTTAATAATTATTTTCCTTTTCATCTTGAATTTCTTGAGTGTTTCAAAAATTCAAATGAACAATTCATTTTATTTATTTTTTTCCAAATGGGTCAATATCATATATTTAGGTAAATACAATGAATTAGAAAAAACTCCCACTAACCATTTCACAAATGGTATTAATGCGTCTATATACATAAATTCTAAAACTTATTTGATTTCTATCCTTTTGTTCAACAAAAGGTGATCTAGTTATTTTTGCACTAGATACTAGACTTCTAAGTTGAAACAAGTTCACACCCTAATAGGTAGTGACACATTTTATCCAACTAAGTTGTCTTATCTTTAGCTAAACAAACTAATCAAAGAAATCATAGTGGTTTTAGATTGGAGTTCTTTATGGCATTATCATAGAAGCACTTAGAGTTGTTTTGTTATTATTAACTTAATAATAATACATCAAACACATAATTCATACTCTTAAGTTTATTATCATAATAAAATATGCAAACATTTTTCTAGTAACGGAATTCACAATTCCTTGAAATTACAGAATAATGTAGCTTAAGTATGAAATACATATATGATTTACAACACATGATTTTAAAATCATCATTAAGTACATACAAGACATATAGAATATGATTTCTAAAATCATCATGAAGTATTCTAAAAGTGCTTTGGAAACAAATATTTTGCCCCTTAGATCTTTCAAAATTACTTCATCTAATCTCTATGCTTCTGTTGCTTACTTTGATCATGCATATGACATAGAAGCACCTATATCATGAATCATAGCAACAAATGAACTATATGAATCATTAGAATATAGTAACAAGAGATAGATTTACCTTTACAAGGTTTATCCTTCTTCTTGTCTTTTAGTATTCATAATACTTAGAACAATTACTTTTCCAATATTCATAACATTAACAATAGAAACATTTTTTTTTGTCAACTATAATATTATCTATGGACTTGTCCCCTGCAAATTTCCCTTTTAAGATTTATAATAGAAACTTTTTTTATTACCTTAAAATGCATTTTCCATCTAATGGAAATTTAAAGTGAATTTGAAGAATTAAACTATTTGAAAATTATTATTCTTTAAAACATCTAGACTCTATGGTTGTTTGATGAATTCAATCATCATATGAAAATAATTCCAAATTTAGCTTAATTTAAAATTAATAAGAAATAAAAGAGGTTTCTCATAATTCAAATTCTTTCACAAAGAATACTAGATAGAAAAATAAAAGAACAAGAAATTAAAGATGAAACATTTTCTTCTTTGATTTCTTTTCTCTAATTTCTTACTCTAGTTAAATAGTTAGAATAAGAACAAGAATGAAAAATATGGAGAAGACGAAGAAAAAATAAAGTTATGAAGATCAAGAAGAAACACTTTCTCCTTTTCTTCCATTACAATTTCTTTTCTTTCCTTTTTCTTTCTTTTCTTTTCCTTTTTCTTTCTTTATAATTTTCTTCATATTCAAACAAAATAACTGCCTTAATGAAATGGTCATGAAATTGCAAGTTTGAAAGGATTTTTATGTATTTCGGTAGAGAGAAATATTTTGAGAGAATTTTTCTGCCAAAATAATGAAATAATAGAATAGTGACTGCTGGAATGAAGGGTTGGCTGAAATTTAGGTTAAATATTAGGGTTTTGGGTGAAATTTCCAAGATTACCCTTAATGAGCTAGGTTAGGAGTGTTTTAGTGTGGGCTTTTGGGTATTTGGGATTTTTAATTAATTTAGGGCTAATTATAGGTAATAAAATATTTTTATTATTATTTTTTCTAAAATTCCCCCTAAAAAAATTATTTTAAAATACTCATAAAATTATTTTTATGCTTAAAAATCGTATTTTTGCATGAAAATTCACTTTACAAAAAATAAATTACTTCATGCTAATGCATTTTATTCAAATCATTTATTTCATAATAATAATTCATATTAGACATATCAAAATTAATTTAACATGCCCCAAACCCATAAATCACGTCACACCAAATTGTCACATAGTCACACAATTTGTCACAATAACACTAATTTCAAGCAATTTGTTACAAAAACTCCTAGGGTAGATGTGGGTTGTTATATTCTCCCCCCTTAAAAAAATTCATCCTTGAATTTTCTAATCTAACAACACAACACACTTTACTTAACTTCTTTGCCACACTTCTGTTGTGCCACTCATACACAATATGTAACTACAATTAACTTATCAAATATAGTAAGGCACATACTCACAATTTATCAAAAAGAATCACATTGATAAATTTTCAGCTTAAGCTACACTTATGTTAGTCTCTTGTTCAAACAAATCTTAAAACTAATCCTTAATAATTTGTATCCCTTAACCTTAAACAAAAGTAATAGAACCTTTAATTTCACCTTTAATCACATATAATCCCAAGCATTTCTTTTCCTTATATATAATATTCATATATATATCATACCTTAAATGAACTTGAATTCTATTAATTTACAATCCGAAATAAAATTTTCATAACTATTTTAGACCTACTCTAGAATATATACATCGTTATCATGACTTAATTACCTAATGCTTGGTAATTTTTATACCTTCTGCTCGTAATATCATCTCACTTTAGGTTTTCCACTTACATCTTGCAATACTTCACATTCCTAATCATTTAACTTATCCATATTAAAATAATAAACCTTCTACTACCATTGTTATTCAATGAAATCTTTATGCAACTCTTATATCTTTCCAAATCTATGCTATTATAGGTTATCTCGATAAAAATTCTTTCCATACTAAAGATCACTACCAAATTTTCTAGTAACCTCAATTGAATATTATTGTATCTAATGCCTTAAAACGTTTCTCATCCAGAGGACACGAATCCCTTTTGGTATATTCAAAATTATTAAATTTCAAAGCTGCGAAGCATCATACTTATCCTTTTATCATCATTACAAGTCTAAGAAGACTTATCCTTTTATGTCTGCCCCTCTTAAAGGAAATTCATCCTCAAATTTCAATACATACTCACATGTTTTCGAAAAAAACTAGGGATGCTTCTGCCGCATCCCTTCCTTAGTGTTCTAAGTATACTCATCCATTCCATGATTATGCTAGTAGACCTTAATCATAGGTATCTCCTTGATACACCAATTGCTCCTATTCTTAGTTCAAAATTCTAACTACTTTTCTCTATAGTCAATACAAGCTCCATACTCATATAGCCAATCCATTCCCAAGATCACATCAAATCCTACAATACCAAGTTTTATCAACTTCACAAGAAGTTTTCATCCATCAATGTTTACCTCATAGTCCTTAAACATATACTTTACCTACCTCATATTGTAAACTTATGTATATAAAATGTAATTGATTTGTTTCATTCTCCTACTGATCATTATTAAATATCAATTCTCTTTTTATGGCCTTAATCACAATTATCATTTAATAACTCCATATATTTCTTATATCAAACCATTATTACATGTAAGCATTTCATACTTCATAACATTATACCTATTAGTCATTGGTCTAAATTGGATCAAAACTTAGTGCACTTCTCCTTCTAATCCACTTAACCCTACTATCTAATTATCATACTTAGCATGCCTTTAACATGAGCACCCATCATATAATATCATATCACAGGACACATATCACATAACATGTATCACACATCAAAGCATTTACGATGTATCCTAATCATGTAACATATAACCTATAGCATAGTGTGCTCTCCTAACATATTTAAAATTCAATCATCTCTTAAGCAATAGAAGATTAAACCCAAGCCAACCAGCTAATTAGTCATATAATATCATTCATGTCATATAAGTCCTATGCCACTGGTCTAACAGTTACCTACTACTAGAGGGAGTCTCAGCTGCGTCTCGTACTCTTGGCTCCTTGCTCTTGAGGTTGAGATGGTCTAGGTGGTGAAGGTGTCGAGGTGTCTTTTCTCGAGTTCCTTATCTGAGGGCAGTCTTGATGAAGTGATCCATCTGTCCGCACCTCAAACATGAGCCAAAGGCCTTTCAGCAAACCCCAGAATGTTTTTGAACATAATGGCAAAGAGTAGGAAACTGCTTTGATTGACCATCACTCTTTCCAAGTGTTATGGTTGTTAGCGATGTTCCATGTGTTTAGCCCTCTCAGCCTTATATCTTTTTTTCCATTATCTTGGCCTTGTCTATCAGCTTAGCTAAAGTCAAGAATTCAGTCACTGCCAAGGAGTTAAATAGTGGTGTAACCAATCCTCTTAGGAAATGACTGATGCAACTAGCTTCAATAGGGATGATATTGACAATGAACCTACTAAGTCAATTAAACTCCCTAACATACTTTGCCACCGACATTCTAGGTTTTTGCTTTAGCTGCTCGAACTAAAGTGCCCTATCTTGCCTTTCTCCTTCAGGCAAGAATTGGTCCATCATCTCTTGCTTGAATTCTACCCATGTAGGTGGGTTTGCTTCATATAGCCATTCCTCAATATTTCTCTCATAGCAGTACTAAGCCTCCTTTTTGAGTTGAAGTCCTACCAACTCAATCACCTGAACATTCAAACATGACAATCGATGGACTAGCTTGTCCACCTAATCCAATAACTCATATGGGTCATCACCCTCCTCACCACAAAAGGTAGGTGGCTACAGCTTCTTGAATTTTGAGACAGTCATCCCTTCATCATATAGCTGCTTCCTTTCCCTCTGTGTAGGTGCCACTATCGCAGAAGGCGAAACTCCATTCCTTTCTTGTGTTGGTAGCACTTCCTACCTTTGAGCTCACAACTCCTCAAATTCCTCGCTTAAGTCTCTCATTTCCTCGCAGATAGCTTGCACCTCTTGTGAAAATGCTTGCTCACTAGAGCCCATGGCTGGTGCCCCTGAATTAGATCTCTTTCTAATGCCATAAGTACAGAGGCAGCATTCACAACAGTGTCTGATATCACATTCTCCCTAGTCCTAACAGGTTGGGTAGCTATGCAAACATTCTTCTTGGGAGGCAATCTGCTATCAAGATATGGGAATTTAGTACTAACTCCTTTCTAGCCCATTTAACCCTATTATCATACTATCACATTTACCATGCATTCAACATAAGCACTTATCAAATCATATCACAAGGCACATATCATTTATCACTTATCACATAGCATATATCATAAAGCATATATCACATAGCATCTATCAAGGCATGTATCATGTATCATAATCATGTAGTATATAACTTATAGCATCTAGATTTCCCTATCATAAATAAGTCAATCCTGTCATAGGCAATAAAAGAAATCAATGCATACTAAATCGCTAGGCAATCAATTAACATCATTTGCATCGCAGGACTCTTTTTTTTCTAGTGGATGGCATGGCCTTCTCGAACTTCTCTCTCCATATCCTCTTGCATGCCATACATGGTGCTCTAGGTCACAGTCCTCTAGCAGGGGTAATCTTCTTAGTCATTTGAAGAGAAAATCATAAGGCACATAACAATAACAAGGATTACTAAAACCAACTAGGATTTTGCAGAACTATGCTAGCGATAGACTACAAATGACATGATAGGAAAATTCCTATGCTCCAGGATTATACTTATTTAATCGAATTAATAGACAAGTCTAACTAGACTTTAAAAAAAACTACAGCTCTTATACCAACTTGATACAGGTCAAGTGGCAATAAAGGATAACATATAGCTCTGATACCAACTTTGTCACATCCCAACTTCGGAGACATGACGGTCCTAGAATATGGGGAGACATAAGGTCACACATGCCTATAGAACCCACTTATACTTATACAAATACTGCCTAAGATCATACCGAAACCTCTTACATTAACTTAAATAAACCCTTTTTTTTTTTTTTAAACCTTATGTTGCGGATACATAGTTAAAATATACTTTAGACATAATACATAAGGAAATAATATTTAGAATCCAATTAAGACCTCGAAAGATAACATTTCAAGATAAACATCCAAAAATAAATATTCCCGGAGCATCTAAGGATAACTCTTCATAACATATTAAACTAATTATCTTGGAGAAGGAATTCCCCAAGTGAAGTAGGATCTTGAGCCATTGCCTCGCCTCCTCATACTGCTCACCTAGAACCACACAAAGAAAAAGGGATGAGATTGATGATCTCAATCAGTAAACAATATAGCACATTCGATGACGTATATCCCTTTTTTAAAAAGAAAACCCATAGCTTATAACGCATGGTTATTGTTTTACAATTCATGAATCAAAGTTTGCAATTTAACAAGGTTTGTAGAAAATCACACTTATTACTTATGAGTGAAGACTCTTGCTCAATTCATTCTTGAGTGAAGACACTACTCAATTTACTCGAATTCACATAAGTGAGTGAAGACTCTTGCTTAATTCACTCGTGAGTGAAGACACTACTCAATTCATTCGAATTTACATAAGTGAGTGAAGACTCTTGCTCAATTCACTTAAATTCACTTAAGTGAGTGAAGACTCTTGCTCAATTCACTTATATTTATGGTTATCACTTATAACAATAGCACTTAAGAAAGCAATAACATGTACCACAATAGCAATAGCAGTTTAGCTTATTGAACAAAAGATAAATAATAGTGTGGTTCTAGAAAGAAAGTAAGGTAAGGCAACAAATCGCAAAAGTACTTTATTGTCATTGAATAATCAAAATAGATTTGTACCAAATGTCCATTGGCAACCCAAGCTTACAAAGAAATCATTTAATCATAATTAAAAATAGAAAAGAACTTGAGTTTCAAGATATCAAAGGTTCATATAACATGATAACTTATACTTGTAACTTGAACATAATGTTTACTCACACATGTAACATGAACAAAGTGTTTACTCACACATGTAGCATGAATACAGTGTTTACTCACCTTGTGGTTCCTTTGCTCCTAGTACATATAGCACTTTTGAATCTTTAAAACTCCATAAGCTTTAACATAATATTTAATTCAATACTTAGTATTTATTTAATCATGATGCTATCCTATCCCATGACTACCCCATGCACATATAACATTAACATACACTTACAGTTGCACCTATAAGTGCACTTCATCACTTGCACATAACGTGTTGACTTTAAAAGTCTTGTACACTTAGCCATTATAGGCCTATATGAAAACGCATTATAATTGATAGTCATGTTTGCCCCAGAGTAATGTACATATTTTGTAAATGTAAATAAAATTCTTAATTGGCAATAATATATATATATATATATATATATATATATATATATATATATATATATATATATATATATATATATATATATTCTTTAAATGAATTTTTTCTTTTGTAATGTATATATGTTCCTTAAGCATTCTATGAGAGGATCTATTCTCAAAGAGTTGAGAATATGAGAGACAAATCACTTTTGTACAGATACTTTAAATTTGTTCATGGTCATAGGATTATTGACTGGGCACCTTTAATCCAGAAGACCATCACCTCTGTTGTCATCCATGATAAGTATATGATACTTATAGTAATGGAGGTAGTGAGTCTCATGCTACAAACATGTGATGTCATGATAATATGTGAACTCTCATAGAGATGAGTGAGTTGAACAGTGACATCAGATGATGAATACATGGATTTTTACCATTAGTCAACTTTTCATCATCTAGGTCATAATTGTGCATATAGCCCTTTGACTACTGCTTACGTACCGATGCTATTCATGCAAAGGTATATGGCCTGTTATGGCCCTAACTGGTGATATGTTGAGGTGAGCGTTAAGTGATCTCCAAGAAAGAATCCATTAACTTGGGTAAACAAGGAAGGAATCCTATGACATCTAGTTGTTCTTGATATACAAATCCTTGGCCAAGGTGGATAAGATTCACTAGAAAAGAGTTTCTAGTAGTAATCGAGTTTATCAAGAACTAGAACAGAGATGATACCATATGATTAAAGCATATAAGGTTTGACTAATCCATGACCCTAGCCGAGATCGGGAATCCATAATGGAAGGATTTGAGTGCATGATAATTATGATCAAAGGTCTATGTAATGTTCATGTATATGTTCACAAACATTCATTTCTAATTAGGTAGTCATGATATGTTATGCTAGGCATCCTTCATGACTTATGGGACTACGTGTGAAATGAGGATTTCACATTAGGTGAGAAAAGGAGTTTTCTCTATCCCATTGCTAATTAGAACATGAACCTAGTAAGTTACCCACCATAAAGCATTCACCAATCATAGATAAAGAATTACATTAATAATTAATTAAAGTGTTTAATTAATTTATTAATGATAATTGAATTAAGCTTATAATTAAATTTACAAAGACCCTAGCATGTCTTGAAGTTTAATTCATAAAAGGCTTATTTCAATTAATTCATGATTTGTATGTGATACAAGTAGTGAGCTAAATTGACATAGTTTTGGACTAAAGTTAATTGGGTTTACGTTTGATGGGAGCCCAAACCATATTTGATGTGGTAGTAGATGAATAAAGGCTTGGTCATAAACTTGATCCATATGATGGATTTAGGGGTTGCACTAACTAAAACCCAAGTCCATATAAGATATGAAAGAGAGAGAGTTTAGGGGTTAGAGATCACCCACTAACTCTTTTGGGCATCTTTATATTTTCCTGTAAAATAATGGGAGACAAAGATGAATTGATGAGACAATCAACTCATCTTTGTTCCCCACTATCACAACAACCATTTCTTGGTGTGAGAGGACATAATACAAAAGGAGAAAGGAAAAATCTGATAAGTAAGTGACATATATAGATTTTTCCACTAACTCATAAGTCTACTATTGTTTGCAAGAGTTGAGAGAGATTTTGAAAGAAAACTTGAAGAAAGAGTTCTTCATTTTCATTCATCATCTTCATGTACTCTTCTTGTTTTTGAGAAAAACAAGACTTGATGATAGTAGAAGCAAGTCCAAAGCAAAAGAACTCTTGATCCTTACTTGGTGAAGCTTGGTGTGAGCAAGCTAGAGGCTTCACATTTGGGGAGCTAGAACAAATAGGAGCTAAGGAGAAGGGTATATGATACTTCTTCTTCTTCTTTCCTTCTTATTTGTGTTTTGCACATAATTGGTGAACATATTGAAAGGGTAATGGACCTACCACAGTGGTGGAGCAAAATTTTGAAATGTTTGAAATTTTGCCCCACCCACCATGCTTCCAATTTTGGTGCCATTAATCCCTTCAAATGGTATCAGAGCCACCTAATTTTTGTGCAAAACCATTGCATGTGTTGTTTTGGAGCTTTAAATTTGATTGAAAAAGAGTTGGTGCACAAATGTTGTGCTTACAGAGACATCAATCGTGACTATGATATTGATTTTGCAATCATGAATGAGTACATCAGTACGAGTGTTGTGCTGTCTATCATGATTTCTCGACCGAGAAATATATGTCTCAACCACAATTTCAATTTAGTGACCATGATTTCTTTGTCTTGACCGCGATTTTGATTTCGCGACGGTCGCGATTTACACTGTGTCTTTTGGCCAACTTTTAATTTTTCAAAATTGTTTTTAATATATTTTTCAATCAAATGAATTTATATGACTTAAAATATGATTTTAATCTTTAGAAATATTGAATATTTGATATTCCAAATGTTTTTTTTTTTTTGAAATGTTTCAAAATTTGGAAATGTTGCAAAAGATAAACAACAACACATGAATAAATCTAATTGTTATGTTTATGGCATAGTTTGAAAGGCATGAATGGATGATCATGGACTAGAACCATAATGTATGTTTCTTGTGATAGGCATGTAATATTCTTTTATTATATGAAAGAGTTGTAATTAATTTTTAATTTCTAGTTTAGGTTATATATTCAATTCATTGAGCCTTAAAGCTCTCTTCATTTGTAATCACACCTTGGTATGCCAAGGATAACAATGTACACATGAAGGATGTGGATGTAACAATCCACATCTACCCTAGGAGTTTTAGTGACAAATTATTTGAATTTAGGCTTATTGTGATAAATTGTGTGACTATATGAAAATTCATATGTGACGTGATTTATGAGATTGGGACATGTTAAATTAATTTTAATATGCCTAATATAAATTATTATTGTGAAATAAATAATTTGAATAAAATGCATTAGCATGAAATAATTTATTTTTTGTAAAATAAATTTTCATGTGAAAAGGCGATTTTTAATCATAAAATAATTTTATGAGTATTTTTAAAATATTTTTAAATAAATATTTTGGGGGAAATTTTAATGAAAATAATAAGAAAAAAAATTTATTTTTTATAACCTATAATCAGCTCTAAATTAATTAAAAAGCCCAAATACCCAAAAGCCCACTACACTAAAACACTCTTAACCTAGCTCATTAAGGGCAAACTTGGAAATTGCACCCTGTGAGGCCTCGCCCGAGCACCGGTCTGATCTGTCGAGGAATCGAAATGCTCTTCGGGAGAAACTCCACGATTGGAACTCGCTGTGAGTTCGGAAAATTAATTTTTGTATTTTGAAGGTTGAAAAGTGAGTCGCCACTTTAATTTATTTATTTTAATTGGGAAAATTAAAGAAAACCCAACACGATTGACTCCAAAATTTGATTTTATCCCAATGGAAAAAGTGCACTAATCCACGAGTGACCAAGGAGGGCTCAGGGATTAGGTTTTGGTAATTACACAG
>CANTUT010001835.1:7500-32500 GCA_947687605.1 Reutealis trisperma | reverse complement strand
ATTTAGCCCATTTTTGCCAGTTTCTCTTCCATTTTTCATAATTCCAGTTGCATTGTATTTGTTACTCAATCTCGAATAATTTGAAAAGGTTCAAATGTTAAAAAGACTTATTTTGATTTTTACCATTTTGAGAGTTTTTGACTTTTGGAGGTTTGTTTACCAAGTCTAAATGCTTCTAACATTCAAATGCATACTAGAGGGTGCAAAATTAAGGGTTCACATCTACTAGCATCACAGTATTCATGTCGCCCATGTCAGCGGCATAGATCCAGTGCCACCAATGGGTCTCCCACATCTGCACCCAAAATTCCTTTTTTGCCCCTCCAGCCTAATATTTTAGGTTTTTTAGCCTTTTTTAGTCCTATCTTCTTAGTCTTTTCACTTCTCAAATTACCCTCACCTCTATTTTCTTATAAATACCCCACCATTCTTCCATTCTTCATACCCTTGGGTTAGAGTTAATATCTATCCTCTAATTCCCCTCTTCTTCTCCCTCGAACCACTTTCTAATTAAATAATTAATCTTTTTATTAATTAATTATCTCACCTTAATCACATTAATTAATCTTTTTAATTGATTAATTAATCACTTTTTTCAAAATCAAATTAATCCTTTTTTTTAATCTACCCTTCGTCCAAATTAATTAAATAATCTTTTTAAGTAATTAATCCATCTATCCATTTTATCACATTAATTAGTTAATTATTAATTAATTAATTAGCCTCTAATCAATCCAATCTCCTAATCCTGATAAAATAAAACTTCTGTCTAGTAAAACTCTCTGTCTATCAAAAGTAAAGGTATTAGCCTTTTTCACTTTCAAAACACCCAAATCAAAATCAATCTGATCAACTTTTAAACCCCCCATGGTTAAAGCTTGAAAATTGAGTAAAATCATAGTCTTTTACTTACATGAATAATAATAATAATAATAATAATAATAATAATAATAATAATAATAACAATAATAATAATAATAATAATAATAATAATAATAAATTTTGTGAAAGAAATAATTTTTCAATAAAATCGACTAAGCCATTTTCTTTTTTTTTGAAAAATGACACCATGTTCAAGTGTGCAATGGAGACTAAAGAGCTTACTAACCATCCTTATGTAAGCCAACTAAGGAAAACAAAGGATTTAAAGATCAAAGTAATACATTTGATGATAAAGAAGAAAATTTGCAAAAATTTAAGTCATCACTAACCATCCTTATGCAATCCAACTAAGGAAAACCAAGAATTCAAATATCAAAGTCATATATTTGATGATAAAGAAGAAAAATCATTTGAAAATTGATTTCTTTGTCAACTTGCCATCTAGCCATTCATGCTTATAAATAGAAGGGAAATGGCTTAGCAAAAGAGGAGTTTTTGTGAGGGAAAGAATTGAGAAAATAAGGAAGAAGTTGAGATTTCAAGATTAAGGATCCAAATTACTAAAATGGGTTCTTTTGTTTATTTTGTTGTTTTAATTATATCTTTCTAAGTTTTAATTTTATTAAGGTGGATGATGAAACCATGTTAGATTATTAATTTTTATTATGTATTGATTCTAAATATTTTGCAATTTAATGTTTATGATTTTCCTTTCAATTGTTGATAATATCCTTTCATCAATTCTATCATGTATTTTTTATTGTTAAGAAAATTATCTATACTTGGTTTTTATTGAAAGAAAAGTAATTTTGTTTGATTATGTGTTTTCCATTAAATTGTATACATATAATGCTTAGAAATTACACTTTTGAAGTGAAGCAAAATATATTTAAAAATTTAATAAAATTGAGCTTAGTGATAAAATCAATAGAAGATAAAAAGATTGATTTCTACACTATCTTCTGAAAATTAGAATCAATACATTGTAAAAATTATTAATTAAATATTGGTGAATTATGAAACCTTGGTAATATTTTATCTTAATTTTATTTCACAAGTTCAATTACCTTTAATTGTATTATTTTGACGTTTCTACTTTACATCTCTTTATCATTATCTAAAAAAATTATTCGGAATTAGGTTAGAATTAAGTTAATGTGGTTTAATTTAGTTTTTCTATAATTATTTTTATAATTCTCTCCGTAGGAATGATCTCGTTACCACTTATCTATAAAATCAGTGATTCGTGCACTTGCGAGTATAAATAAAATTTCACAACAAGTTTTTGACACCGTTGCCGGGGAGACATCAAAAGAAAGAAGAAAGCTAATTAGATCAATGTTTGTTTAATTCTTCCACTAGTTAAATCTTACTTATTGTAAATTTTTTATTTTATTTTATATTATTATTTCGTGATTTTTTTATTTTTAGTCATAAAATAATATTAGTTTTTATTGTAAAAATTTTCTGGTTAGTTTTTGCATATTTGAAAAAAAAAAAATTCAGTTTCAATAGTACTAAGTTAAGTTGAGTTGGAATAGTGCAGAAAATTTCAATTAGGTTACTGTAGCAAATTAGTTACTATTCACGTGTTTTGCATAGTTTCATATTTTTCTTGCATGATTAGTTAGTTACTATAGATAATTAATTTATTTTTCTACAAATTTTTTTATTTTCGATATTATTATTATTATTTTAGCTTTTGGTCATAAAGTTCCATGTTTATATATATTTACATTTTTTTGTAATTATTTCTTTTTATTTCTAGGATCTTTATTGTTTAAAAACAAAAAAAAAAATTTTGAGTTAAATATTTTTTTATGTTACATTGAATCATTTGAATTTTCATTTTTATTTTTTTTAAGTTGATTCTTATTGTCTATTTTATTTTTCTTTCTCTTTTGGTTTATAAGTGTGATTAAATGCACAATTTAATAAGCTCTGTCAAAAAACCAATTATTCATCTGCGTAAGTAAACTATGACTTAAGTAGTCTATTGTGACCCCCCAATTTTTTCTGGGAGCTTTATTAGTTGCACATTTTTCATTTTTATACACTTTGAAAGAGATATTTTATTTTATTTTATTTTTGCTGTATTCTCATTATTAATATTTTTAGTTTTATTTTCATTTGTTTCATTTTATAGTTGGCATTGAAATAAGTTAATTAGTTTATGCTAGTTTGGAAACGTGATTCAAAGTGTCGTTTGGTTAAAAAAGAATTATCTTTAAGTGACATTAAAATTGAATCATCAATAAAAATGTCTGGAGATAAAATAAATCACGATAATATGAAAAATCCAAGAGATAATGATGTTCATGTTGAAAGAGAAAAAACTCTTTTAGAATATTTTTCTCCTGTCACTGCCAATTGTCTCTCTTGCATAGTTTTACCTAAAACTAATGCAACACATTTTGAGCTTAAACCAGCCATAATTCAATTGTTACCATCTTTTTATGGTTTAGAGAGAGAAGATCCATACATGCATGTTAAAGAATTCTTGAATATTTGTTCTATATTTCGCTTCCAAAATTTTTTTGATGATTCAGTGAGGTTGAGGCTATTTCCATTTTCACTAAAAGATAAAGCAAAAGCTTGGTTAAATTCCCTTCAAGCAAGAACAATTACTAGTTATGATCAACTAGTTAATAAATTTTTGTCAAAATTTTTTCCCATGTCCAAAACTAATTGTCTTAGGAGAGAAATTTCTAAATTCTACCAAAACGAGGGAGAAGAATTTTATGAGTGTTGGGAAAGCTTTAATGATTTGATCTTAAAGTGTCCCCATCATGGTTTTGAAATTTGGAGATTGGTAAAATATTTTTATGATGGTTTAATTCCATTAAATTGTCAAATGATTCAATCCATGCATGGTGAAAAATTCTTGCATCTACAAAGTAGTCAAGCTTGGGATTCACTAGAAACATTAGTTGTAAATTCTGAGCAATGGAATTGTTTAGATCCAAGAGCCAAATCCACTCGTGTAACCAAGAGAGGAGGCATTTATGAGATAAGAGAGAGAGAGATGAAAGTGATTTGAAAACTATTCTAGCTAGTTTGTCTAGGAAAGTGGAAGCCTTAATGTTAAGTCAATCCATGAATTCTCAAAAAAACACTAGGAGTGAGTTGTGTGCCTTATGTTCTAGTATGTCTCATACTGCTCAATTTTGTCCTTCAATGATAAATTACTAGGAAGCATTCTCTAAACAAGCAAATGCACTCCATTCTTATGGAAAATCATCTAATAGCCCATATGCCCCCATATATAATCCAAATTGACGAAATCATCCCAATT
Organism: Reutealis trisperma; assembly: GCA_947687605.1. Taxonomy (NCBI): domain Eukaryota; kingdom Viridiplantae; phylum Streptophyta; class Magnoliopsida; order Malpighiales; family Euphorbiaceae; genus Reutealis; species Reutealis trisperma. The sequence goes on along the minus strand of CANTUT010001835.1, from coordinate 28,323 downwards.
TTTCATGCAGACAGAACCAGCCTCCAATGAATCAAAGTCATCAATATAATATATCCAATCAGCACATTGGTCATTCAAATCCACCATAACCTCAAAATGCTTCCCAATTCTCTGCTCCATTGCAGAAGAAACCTTCTTTAGAGGATACTTTACAACAGTTCATGCAATCAAACCAACAAGTTTTGCAATCAAATTCTCAATCCATTCAAAAACTTGAAACACAATTGGGCCAATTTGCAACTGCTGTAGTTGAAAGGGAAAAAGGAAAATTTCCCAGTCAACCTATTCCAAATCTAAAAGGTCAATATGAGGTGTGTTCATCAAGTTCTAATGAAGAAGTTAAATCCATAACTACTCTTAGGTCTGGAAAATGCATAGTCAAACCTGATTATACACCTAAGCCTCAAAAAGAGAGTCAAAAGAGTCATCTTGAAATTTCATCATCCAAAGACTTAGTTGAAAAAGACAATCAATCATTACCTTATGTCCCAAAAGCCCTTTACCAATAAAGACTTGTCTCAAAAGAGAAAGGTACCCAATATAATGACATTATAGAAGTGTTTAAGCAAGTTAACATTAACATCCCTCTTCTTGATGCTATTAAATAGGTACTTGCTTATGCCAAATTTTTGAAAGATCTTTGTACGGTAAAAAGAAAAACAAATGTTCCTAAAAAGGCATTCTTGACTAAACATGTGAGTTCCATACTCCAACGTAAAACTCCTATTAAGTATAAGGATCCTGGTTGTCCGACAATTTCTTATACCATTGGTAATCATGAAATCAACCGAGCTTTACTTGATTTAGGAGAAAGTGTGAATTTGTTGCCATATTCTATTTATCAGCAACTTGGGTTAGGTGAATTGAAATCCACAACCGTGATACTCTAATTAGCTGATAAGTCTATCAAAATTCCTAGAGGTTTCATAGAAGATGTTTTGGTCAAAGTTGATAAATTTTACTTTCCAGTGGATTTCATTGTCGAAGTGGTGTTTTGAAATTATCATTTGGTAATATGACTGTTGAACTTAATGTGTTTAATGTTGCCCATCAACCTATTGACAATGATGATTTGTGTGAAGTTAACATGATTGAAAGTGTGATCAATGATTGTTTTTTGGAAATGAATAAAAATGATCCATTTGAGAAATGTTTAACTCATTTTGGCATGGACTTAGATGTTGAAAATTCAATTAGTGAGGTGAATTCTTTATTAGAATTTGTTCCACTAATGGATACAAACAAATGGAAAGCGAAAATTGAACCTCTATTTCCCACATAATCTAAAGAGTCAATTCCTGAATCACAAAAGTTAGACTTAAGACCATTGCTTGAGTCACTGAAATATTCATTTTTAGGACCATAAAAAACTTGGTCCATTATCATAGCATCTAATTTAGAGGTTGAACAAGAAAACAAGCTAATTGATGTTTTGAAAAATCATAAAGAAGCAATAGAGTGGACAATTTCAGACATTAAGGGTATTAGTCCTTCAATTTGCATGCATAGAATTCATTTAGAAGACAATGTTAAACCTAGCCGTGAATTCCAAAGATGACTAAATCCCAATATGAAAGAAGTTGTTATAGCTGGGGTGATAAAAATTTTAGATGTAGGTGTCATTTACCCTATTTCTGATAGTTTATGGGTGAGTCCTGTGCAGGTAGTTCCAAAGAAATCTGGCATAACAGTAGTGAAAAATGAAGAAAATGAACTAATTCCCACCCAAATCCAAACTGGATGGCATGTTCGTATTGATTATAGGAAGTTGAATGCTGTCACAAGGAAAGATCATTTTCCACTTCCTTTCATTGATCAAATGCTTGAGAGATTATCTATTCACGCATACTATTGTTTTCTTGATGGTTACTCTAGATATAATCAAATCCCAATTGCACCTGAGGATCAAGAGAAAACCATTTTCACTTGTCCTTTTGGAACCTTTGCCTATCGACATATGCCCTTTGGGTTATGCAATACACTTGCTACATTTCAACGATGCATGATAAGTATTTTTTCTGATATGGTTGAGCATTTTCTTGAGATATTCATGGATGATTTTTCTGTCTTTATTTCTAGCTTTGATGAATGTTTGCATCACTTGACCTTGGTTTTTATTAGATGTAAAGAAAAAAATCTTGTGTTAAATTGGGAAAAATACCATTTCATGGTTAAAAAGGGAATTGTTTTGGGTCATGTAGTATCACAACAAGGAATTGAGGTAGATAAAGCAAAGATAGACTTAATCTCTAGCCTTCCTCCACCTCGCACTGTAAAAGAAATTTGATCCTTTTTAGGTCATGCTAGTTTCTACCGTAGACTCATCAAAGATTTTAGTAAAATCTCTTGGCCCTTGTGTAACTTACTTGCGAAAGATACACCTTTTATCTTTGATAATGAATGCCTTCAAGCCTTTGAAAAGCTTAAAATCTTATTGACATCTGTACCCATCATTAGACCACCTAATTGGAGTATTCCCTTTGGGATCATGTATGATGTCTCTGATTATGCCCTTGGTGCTGTTTTAGGCCAACGAGTCAATAAGCTACCTATCATGATCTATTATGCAAGTAAAACTCTTACTGATGCACAACTTAATTATTCAACCACTGAGAAAGAGTTGCTTGCTATAGTGTTTGACTTGGACAAATTTAGATCTTATCTTGTTGGATCTCAAGTCTTTATTTATATTGATCATGCTGCATTGAAATACCTTTTGTCAAAAAAAGATGCCAAGCCTCATTTGATTTGATGGATTTTGTTAATATAAGAGTTTAACCTTGAAATTCATGATAAAAAAGGTTTTGAAAATGTTGTGGCTAATCATTTGTCTAGACTAATAGTGGAATCTATTGATAAACATTGTCCCATCAAAAAGACTTTTCCTGATGAACAACTCATGTCCATATCACAGTTACCTTGGTTTGCTGATATTGTAAATTATCTTATTACTGGTCATATGCCAAACCATTGGCGTAACCAAAATAAAACAAAATTTTTAGCTGAGGTAAAGAAATTTTTTTTAGGATGATCCATATTTGTTAAATGTTGTTCTAATCAAGAGATTAGGAGATGTGTGCCTGAAAGTGAACAAAAAAATATTATGCCTGAAAGTGAACAAAAAAAAAAAATTATTTCCTTTTGTCATGACCATGCTTGTGGAGGCCACTTTAGTGCAAAGAAAACTATTATAAAAATTTTGCAATGTGGATTTTATTGGCCTACATTGTTTATAGATACTCATGTGTATTGTAAATCTTGTGATCAATGCCAAAAATTAGGAAGTATTTCCCGTAGAAATATGATGCCTTTAAATCCAATTCTTGTGGTTAAATTATTTGATGTTTGGGGTATTGATTTTATGAGGCCTTTTTCTAATTCCTTTGGTAATTTGTACATCATTTTTGCTGTTTATTATGTATCCAAATGGGTAGAAACAAGTGCATGTAGAATAAATGATCATAGGGTTGTGGTGAAATTTTTGAAAGAACACAATTTTTCTAGATTTGGTACACCATGAGCAATCATTAGTGATGGAGGAAAGCACTTTTGTAATAGGCATTTTGAGCATGTGATGAAGAAATATGGCATTACTCATAAAGTAGCTACTCCTTATCACCCACAAACAAGTGGTCAAGTTGAAATTTCAAATAGGAAAATCAAACGCATTCTTGAGAAAATGGTTAACCCCACTAGAAAAGATTACACTTTGAAATTACATGATACATTGTGGGCTTATCATACAACATTTAAAACCCCTATTGTAATGTCCCCTTTTAGAATTGTTTATGGAAAACCATGTCACTTACCAGTAGAATTGGAACATAAAGCATATTGGGCAATCAAATAATTAAATTTCTCTTTAGATAAAGCTGGTGCTCTACGAATGCTTCAATTGAATGAGTTAGAGGAAATTAGAACTGATGCTTATGATTGTGCAAAATGGTATAAGGACAAAATGAAAATTTCCTATGATAAAAATATTTTGAGAAAATCTTTTACTCCTGGTCAAAAAGTCCTTTTATATAATTCTCGTTTGCATTTATTTTCTGGAAAGTTGCGTTCTTGATGGTCAAGCCTATTTTTGGTTCGCACTACATTTCCATATGGAGCAGTTGAAATTGAAAATCCAAAAAATGGTGATGTATTTAAAGTCAATGGACAAACATTGAAACCAATTTTGGAGCTGGAACCAACAATAGTGGAAGAAGCACTTTTGAGTGATCCTATTTATTAGGATCAATTCAATTCATTTATGTCATTTTTTTTCTTCTCTTTGTGTAACTAATTTTTGTTTATATTTAACATTTGTTCTTTGTTTTGTAAGTATAGAATACAAAATTTTTAGCTAGATATGGAAGCATCTCTTGCTACACTCAAAAACAGGTTTCCAACTCTTCCCAAGATGTACTCAGAAAAATTGACGAATGTAGACTGGAAAGAATGAAGGCATTTAGACGTTTGAATCTTTTTGAAGATACTCGCTGGATCATAGAAGCCAAAGTATGACTGGCAGGTGAATTAAATGAATCATTTGTTAAATGTTTGCTAGGTATAGGGAGAAGTTCTTACTCAAAGAAGAGAAGAGCAAAGAGAATGGGAGTTTCTACAAGTGTGCAAGATGGAATTGCAACACACACTGTAGAAATATTGGATATGCATCTATAAATCGAGAAGATAAAATTTAATTCATAAAGGATGGACTAAGTAAGGAGTCTTTGGATAATATCTTATAGACTTTTGAGATGCATCTATATAGACAAGTTCAATATACTCTTTTAGATCTATGGAGCTTATTCAAAGAAGAGAAACAACGCTACAGTCTAGGGAATCTGACATTAAAAGACCCTATTTGCTAGTTAATAAGAAAACAGGATGGAAAGCGTATCCTCGACTCATTGAAGGTGTTTAAGCTATCACTAGACGTAAAACCAGAGGAAGATGTGAGCCACAGTCACAACTACTGTTTATGATCAAGTGTATCACTAACTTTTTAACTTTTGGGCATTTTTCAATACTCTGTAGTTACTTTTTGAATTTTCAGCACTTAGATTATCATTTTCTGCAGATTTTTCTATTTTAGTCAACTTTTTAGTATTTTAATGTCTGCTTTTAGCTTTTTAATGTTTTCTTTTTGATATTTGTACACACAACATTGATTATTTTTATTTGTTATTGTTATTTTTTATCTTTATTTTTTCTATCAATAATTATTTTATCCTGTTGAATTGTTCTTTTTCTATGCTATTTTCTTTATATGCGCATTTGTTATTTTCAATATGCACACAATCTCTTGAAGAAATCTGTGAACCAAAAAAAAAAAGAAAAAAAATGGCAAAACACTCAACATGCAAATTCAAAACTATTTGTGTCTTTTGTAGTCCAAACTCTGGCAAGAAAAGAGAGTACTTGATAGCAGCTAATGAACTTGGTAGGATTTTAACTGAACGAAAAATTGATTTGCTATTTGAGGGAGGTAGTTTAGGGTTAAGAGGTTGTGTCACAAGTTCTACATATATTGGAGGTAGCAAAGTCCTAGGAATAGTTCTAAAGGCTTTGGCTCAAAATAAATACATCACTGGTGGAACTATAGGTAATGAGTTACAAGTCATGAGCATGTATGAACGAATGGCATGCATGAATCTCAATGCTAATGCTTTTATCGCATTACCTGGTGGTTTAGAAACATTTGAAGATATTTTCACTATTGCATCTTAAACCTAATTAACAGTTCTTCAAAACCCATTAGGATTACTTAGTGTTGATGGTTTGCTATCTTTTCTCGATCATGCTGTGGAATAGGGTTTTATGATGCTGGTGAGTTGATGCATCCTAGTCTCTGCTTCAAGTATTGATCAATTGATTGACCAACTGCAAAAATTTGTATCCAAACCTGATCCATTGATGGCACAAGTAGTTTGGCATCTTAGGGCCAATAGCAGCAAGAAGCATAGACTAGACTTGAATCTTCAGTTGTAACTTCCCTAACTCTTATAGTTTTTCTTATTGCATTTTTTTTTTGTGTTACACCTGATCAAGTGAAGTCCTCTACTCCTTATTTATTTACAGTAGAGATTGGGGACAATGTCTCAACTAAGTTTGGGGGTAGAGAAACTGTTATTTAAAAAAAAAAATTGTGTTTTCTCAATTATTTTTAAGGTCTGATTCACTGAAATTTTAGATGGCAAAGTAAAGAGTTACTTTGTTACTCTTGATACACATTTGTATTTTTTGTGATTTTCTTGGTTTAAAAAAAAAATTCCAATTACTGTGATGAGAATTGAGCTTTAATGTCATGGCTTTGACTGGTAATGAGTATTGATTTGAATTTTGATGACATTCTTTGGTAAATTTATTTTCACAATGATTATACTCAACTCTTTTCTCACAATAGCCATGATTGTTTTGTAGAATGACAAGTATGCTAGAATAGGTGTGTTCTTATACCTTTAGCTTGATGATCATTTTAATTTTGATTTGAAAGAATTATATATTAGAACTTTCCCTTGAGGTCTTTTGAGGCAAACGACTGATCGAGCATCACTTGTGAAATGATTAAGGCATTAGGATTTTCACCATAAAGCCAAATAAACCAGTTTCCCAATTGATGTTCCAAGAGAACATCCCTTTAGTGAGCCAATTTGAGCCTACAATGATTACTTGTTTCCTTTGGTAACCACATCTCTCACCTAGCTTGAACATGATTATATATTTAACCTTATTCTAAAGATGAAATAGAGATAAAAAGACAAATATCATGATAAAGAGACATTTCTTACAGGTTTGGGATAAAATAAAAAAAAAATCTTGATTCTAATATATATGTATATATATATATAAGTAAAAATATGTTTCTATAGGTTTTGAGAAATGTCTCATACAAAATACTATGATATCTTTAATTCTATGAAGTCTTTAGATCTTGTGTAATCTCCTATCCCTTTCATTCTTTAGCCACATCATACCCTATGGCCCCATTACAACCAACATTAAAGACCTTTTGATCTCATGTGATGCCTTCAAAGTAGTGGAGATTTGTACCAAAGGAGAAGCTTATGACACTTAATTCTTTATTAGAAATTGAATGATTGTTATTGTAAGGTTATGAGAATTTTACTTGTTTGAAGCATGCAAATCACATTTATTATTAATGTTGTCTATTTCACACACTCACTTGAGTATGATTGTTGCAAGATGAATTAACTTTTCAATGGATATGTATTCAATTTAATACTTGTTTGATTTCAAAGCTATGATATCTTATTGTTCTCTAAGATAAATAGTTGGAAGTTTAGATTTTTACAGGTGTTTGTAGATATCACCGCTGGAAGCCCTTACAAGACTACAACTCATCCTCTATGGGCCACATAAAGGTTTAAAGCCTTGTTGCATATGCTAAATGCAATCGTAATTTCTTACGAAAGTAGACTAGTTTAGGTTCTATTTTTGCTTGAGGACTAGTAAAATCTAGGTTTGGGGGTATTTGATGAGCATAATTTAATACATATTAATAGCTTTTAAATTTATCTTTTGTTGTTCATTTATTAAATAAATATTTTTATTTAATGATATTTTTATAAAATAGGAAATAAAATGGTGAAAACTTGAAAATTGAGTAAAATTATAGTCTTTTACTTGCATGAATAATAATAATAATAATAATAATAATAATAATAATAATAATAATAATAATAATAATAATAATAATAATAATAATAATAAATTTTGTGAAAGAAATAATTTTTCAATAAAATCAACTAAGCCACTTTCTTTTCTTTTGAAAAATGACACCATCTTCAAGTGTGCAATGGAGACTAAAGAGCTCACCAACTATCCTTATGCAAGCCAACTAAGGAAAACAAAGGATTCAAAGATCAAAGTCATACATTTGATGCTAAAGAAGAAAATTTGCAAAAATTCAAATCATCACCAACCATCCTTATCCAATCCAACTAAGGAAAACCGAGAATTCAAATATCAAAGTCATATATTTGATGCTAAAAAAGAAAAATCATTTTGAAAATTGGTTTCTTCATCAACTTGCCATCTAGCCATTCATGCTTATAAATAAAAGGGAAATGGCTTAGCAAAAGAGGAGTTTTTGTGAGGGAAAGAATTGAGAAAATAAGGAAAAAGTTGAGATTTCAAGATTAAGGATCCAAATTGCTAAAATGGGTTCTTTTTTTTTTATTTTGTTGTTTTAATTATGTCTTTCTAAGTTTTAATTTTACTAAGGTGGATGATAAAACCATGTTAGATTATTAATTTCTATTATGTATTGATTCTAAATATTTTGCAATTTAATGTTTATAATTTTGGTTTCAATTGTTGATAATATCCTTTTATCAATTCTATCATGTATTTTTTATTGTTAGGAAAATTATCTATACTTGGTTTTTATTGAAAGAAAAGTAATTTTCTTTAATTATGTGTTTTCTATTAAATTGTATATATATAATGCTTAGAAATTACACTTTTGAAGTCAAGCAAAATCTATTTGAAAATTTAATAAAATTAAGCTTAGTGATAAAATCAATAAAAGATAAAAAGATTGATTTCTAAACTATCTTCTGAAAATTAGAATCAATACATTATAAAAATTATTAATTAAACATTGGTGAATTCTGAAACCTTGGTAATATTTTATCTGGATTTTATTTCACAAGTTCAATTACGTTTAATTGTATTATTTTGACGTTTCTACTTTATATCTCTTTATCATTATCTAAAAAAATTATTTGGAACTAGGTTAGAATTAATTAATGTGATTTAATTAAGTTTTTCTATAATTATTTTCATAGCTCTCTCCGTGAGAATGATCTCGTTACCGCTTGTCTATAGAATCAGTGATTCGTGCACTTGCGAGTATAAATAAAATTTCACAACATCATTCATGAAATTAATTTTCTAAGTCAAATTAAACTTAAGAAAGTCAAATTTAGATTATTTAACCAAAATGTAGTCCTCGAGCTCAACTTGGTTCAAAGACTAATGAGTTTTATCCTTACATAAATTATTTGCAAAATTAATGAATTTGAATCAATTTGGGTTTTTTATTTAATATTTTCTCAACTAAATAAAATTAAGGTGGTGACTCCTAAAATCATTTTCAAAAAATAATCAATTTGAACTTGAGCATTGTGAGTCTAAATCCGAATGAACATCCTGATTCCCTCTAGTGATTGGGCTAGTGCTTGGATGAGCTCTCACGTTGATACACAAAATTAAGTCAACCTTTGTCCTATACTTTAAAGATAATCCACTAAAGTAAGCTAAATAGTCGATGCCACCTATGTAAGTTGGTTTGTGTCTTCATTCTCAACCCTTAAAGTATAAAGAGAAATGCTCAAAATTGTTAAGTAAATGCATAGCTTTGTTATGGTATGACTAAAGTGCTAGTGATTCATAATTTTATTCTCTTGAGGCTTGTGAATTCCCTTTTATGTCCACAAAGCACATTCCAAGTTCAGGAAGATAATATTTGTTACAGAAAGTTCAGTAAGCGATAGCAAAGTGTTTGTTTGTGCTTGAAAATTAAGGATCCTTTTAATATTATGCCTAAAAGCCCATTTTTGCTTTAGGGGTGCTCCCCCTACTCCTTTGCAAAGGGCACTACTCCCTTGACTAGGAATTAATTATTGAATATATGAAAAACATTTACCTATGAAATCAAAATGTATGTTGAACACCCTGATTTATACTAATGTTGTAAATTCATTTTGACTGGGAATCATAAACCATTACTTACCCTATTATTTGACTTTATACTTGCTGCTATTATTAACTCATTGAGACTTATTCTCACCCCATTTCTTTTCTTTCTTCTTCCCAGGAGATTATGCTACTTAAGGTAACCTCAAGAACTATGTGTCTTCTCTTGAGGGTTGGAGTCATCATCTGAATTAGAGCTCCATGGATCATCGAGTCTTATTCCATTGAATAAGATTGTTGTCATTATACATCATTTAGGTTGTTAGGTTTATTTAAATCATTTTGAAATGTTAGAAGTTTACTTTTTTCATTATAAGAATTGATAAATTATAGATATTGCTTGGGTAATTGGATATTGAGTTTAGACTTATACATGGAACTTTGTTTACCCCTTTTCCATATAAAAACCTTATAATTGGTTAGATTAGTGGGTTTTATGGGCTTAGGTAGCCTTATGCAATTCTCAAGTCCTAAGACCATCGCATTCTTCTAGGCTAGGGTGTGATAGAAAGTAGGTGCAAGAGGAGGAGTGATGGAAGCATTGGTCATTTTTTAACCTCATTGATAATGGACTGGCATTAGGAGTTAAGGGAATTGGTGAAGGTAGCTGACTGAGCATTAAAGGTGTTGGTGAAAGAGTCAGCTTGACTGTTAAAGGCAGTGGTAAGTGTGGTTTGGAAAGTCTCCTCTTGCTTCTTGAGGTGGTTAATGATGAAAGTGCTCATGGCATCTTGTTCAAAGAGGTTGGAGGTATTGGCCATTGGTGCCTTTTAAAACAAAAGAAAAAGGGTAAGAATTTACATTGGAAAAACAAAAAAAAAAAAGTGTATAAAGGATTGCCTTTTGTTTTGTTGGTCACCAAATTATGAAATTTGTAAGTGTATGATTACATGTTTGGGGTGTCGGATAATTAATTTTTGTGTTTGAGATGCTTGGGCTTTTATTATCAAGTTTCTTGTTATGTATGCATGACAATGTCATTATGCATGCAGAAAAAAGTTTCATGGACATATGCACAAATATCTCAATTATTATAGTATATAAAACCTAAGGTCGATGCTAGGGCGACTACATGCACATAGGTGAAGGGTGGTTTGGTTTAGGATCCCTGTTCACTAGCTCATCGACTTACCTAATAACATGTGAGTCAAGGAGTCTCGTGTGGGTCAAACAGTACTGATTGGTTGTTATAACACCAAAATGATTGGGATCATCATGAGGTGGAATGCTTTCGCTATCTTCCACCATACTCAAAAAGAGTTGTTGAGCCAATGCTACTCAAATCTAAAAGTTTTTCTAAAACTAAGGTTAGGGAAAGAGCCTTTATTATGCAAAGTAATGTAGGAAAACCAAATTAAACATTAAGTAAGCCAAAAAGATTTTTTTTTGGAAAAAGTTCCATCCAAATAGTAATTATCTTATTCTTTAACTTTTGGTTTTATTAAAAAGATGGCAGTCAATCCCTAATAAAGTCGCTAGCTGTAAGGCCTCACCCGAGTATCGCTCTGATCCACTAAGAAGGGGATCAAAATACTCATTTGGATTTAAACTTATGATTAGAGCTGTTAAGCTCAGATGAATTTGATTACATTGGTGCTACTGATAACTAGGATTACAATAAGTACATAACACCTTAATTTAGTATATGAGAAGTACAAGGCCAAGCATAAATTTTCAACTAATGTATATTTTACTTCGTGCGGCTTCAACTCCTATTCAGATAGTATATAGTCCATTCAAACCTGTCACATCCCAACTTTAAAAGATATGATGGTCCTAAAACATGGGGAGACAAGGTCACCCACACCTGTAGAACCCACTTACACATATATAAATACTGCCTAGGATCGCACCAAAACCTCATACATTACCTTAAAAAGCTTTTATAAAGGAAAAACCTTAAGTCACAGAAGATAAAAATATACTTTAATATAGTTCATAATAAAATAATAATAAGACTCTAAGTAAATTCTCCAATATAATATTCTAAAATAAAGATCCCATAATAATTTCTAGAGCATCTAAGGACTCATTGTAGCATGGTATTATTAAAGACTTGGACAAGGAATCTATAAGCAAAGTAGAATGCTTGAGCTATCACATTGCCTTCTCATATTTGCTCACCTGGAACCACACAAGGAAGAAGGGGTGAGATAGATGATCTCAATGAGTAAACAATATAGCATAAATGATATCACATATCCCATTTTTCAAGAAGGCCCATCATATATAACACATAGTTCACAATTTACAATTCATGAGTCAAAGATGTAATTTAGCAAGTTTTTCAATTTATAAAGTTTCCCAATTTAACAAGTTACAGAAATTACACTTGTAACATTTAACACCCAATAAGAGTAAATGATATGCTAGCTCATTCACTCAAGGGAGAGGTGGCCTCATGCCAAATTCCAACTCCCAACCCAATACTTATAAAGTCGTGAAACTGATCAGGCTCTAAGACTAGAATCGCCCTTTCTAGTCGAAGTGGATGCATAACCCCTATCCATCAGGTTAAGACCATGTGCACAGGTTCTGATGATTACCTGTATTGGCACAAGGACTTCTGTATAAAGGGTTAAAGGTACCATAGCTAGAGTTAATGGTAATCACAAATAACAATATCACATAAGGCAACAATAATAAGTATCCTAATAGCAATAATAGTTTAACTTTCAAACAAAAGATACAATAATAGTGTAGTTCTAGAAAGAATATAAGTTAGGGTAATAATCACAAAAAGTATTTATCATTGGATAATCACAAATGGCTTTGGACCAAATGTCCATTAGCAACCCAAGCTTAACAAAGAAATCACATAGTCAAATTTAAAATGGAAGTGAACTTGGGTTTCAAGAATTTCAAAGGTTCCCATAACATAATCATGATAGCTTGAACTTGTAACAATAGCATAATGTTTAGTCACCTTGTGGTTCCTTTGCTCCTATTACATGTAGCCCTTAGACTTCTAAGACTCCTCAAGCTCTATCATAATATTTAATTTAATACTTAATATTTATTTAATCATGATGTTGTCCTATCCCATAACTACCCCATGCATATATAACATTCACATACACTTAGAGTTGCACATATAAGTGCACTCATCATTTGCACATAACATGTTGACTTTTAAAAGTCTTGCACACTTAGCCTTTATAGGCCTATATGAAAACACATCATAATTCATGTTAATACCTTTCTAAGGTCAACACAATATCATTTTCTTAGTATCAACTCACTTTATCAATCAACTTAGTACATTTAACACTTCCATATATACTTAACAAATGACCTTTCAAATGTCATGCTTAACTCTTATGGCCCATTCATTCAATCAATCTCCTCATCAATTCAAAATCATTAATTTATTATCAAGTCATCATAAAATCTATTTCCATATTTCCTAATCACATTCATATTCTAATCACAATAAAAGATTAAGGTACCTTAGGTATACCTTAAGTATACCAAAGTGTCTATAGGCTTGTCTAGAGTCATTCCTTCAACCAATATGCAATTTGACCATTTATCATCCATTCATACATGTTAATAATCATTAGAATACATTGCATAAAAATTATAGACATTGGGATAAAAATCCAACAATGGCCAAATACCTTATTAAAGAGAAAATCTGAATTTTCTTACTTTTTGCACTTTCTGTTTATTACAGTAATATGTAGAAACATGGTTTGAACCAAGATTTTTCATGTAATCAAAACAAAAATCATTAGGTAGGAATTGGCACATATATAAATCCATATGCATGAAAATTTTCCAACTTTAGGTGTTAGGGTGAAAACCATAAGCCTTTCTTGTTTCTGGTACTTTCCGGTCATTACAATACTATATAAACAGATGTTTTAAACCATTATTTTTCATTCAATCACAACAAATATCAGTTATGAACATCAATATGTACAAATTGGCAGCCATTGACATGTCTTATGCATGAAAATTCTAAGTTTAGGATTTTAAAGTGAAAATCATGAGTTTTCTAGATTTCTACGCTTTTCGTTCATTACAGAAATATGTAAACACCTTATTTAAATCATTATTTTTCATCCAAACAAAAAAAATATCAATTTAGAATTTCATCATACAATCGGAAACCACATACATATATAATCATAGAATTTTCGAACTTTCAAGTTCTAGGATGAAAACCTTGAATTTTCTTATTTTCTGTAATTTTTTGGTCATTACAGTAATATGCAAAAATATGATTTAATCCAATATTTTTCATCTAAACACATCAAAAATCAATTTAAAATTCAATGATGTAGCAATCACCCCCCCCCCCCCCCTCTCCCTCTTTATTGATTTTATGCATGAAAATTTCAATTTTTAGTTACAGGATTCACCTTTGGAAAAATCATGTAGGAAGGTTGGTGTTTTCGGTAGAGAAATTAATTTCTCTATCAAAAATTTACTCAAACTGATTTAAATCTATAGAAATCAGTAAATACCCAGTTCAAAATAATTTTCTCATAATTTGTTTCATAGAATTCATATAAGAAATTGAAAGGAAAGAAAAACTTATGAATATGGTCAAGAAATCACAAAGTTGAAGGTGTTTTGCGAATTACGGTAGAAAAAATAATTTTAAGAGAATTTTTCTGCCAAAATAATGAAATAACAGAGTGGTGGCTGTTGGAATGAATGCCAAAATAATGAAATAACATAGTGATGGCTGTTGGAATGAAGGGCTGGCCAAATTTTTGATATTTATATGTAGGGTTTTGGACAATTTTTAAGATTACCCTTAATGAGTTAGGTTATGAGGGTTTTAGTGTAGTAGGCTTTTAGGTATTTGGGTTTTTTATTTAATTTTGGAGCTGATTATAGGTAATTAAAAATAAAATATTTTTCTCATTTTTTTCTTTAAAATTTTCCCCAAAACATTTTTTTAAAAATTATTTTAAAATACTCATAAATTATTTTATGCTTAAAAATCACCTTTTTGCATGAAAATTCATTTTATGAAAATACTTTATTTTTTGCTAATGCACTTCTTGTAAATTATTTATTTCACAATAATAACCCATATTGTGCACATTAAAATTAATTTAACATGCTACATATTCATCAATCACATAGCACATAAATTCCAATAAAAGCACACACTTAGTCTTAATAATTCTATATCAAGCAAATTGATCATGAAAACTCTTAAGGTGGTTGTGGTTGTTACAAAACCCTTCTTGCTTTATCTAGTTTAGCAACTTCAAGGAATTAATAACAAAATCATCATAATTAAATTTACATCAAAATGTTTCCATATACACATTAAACAATCTCAAACCAACACATTAGAGCCAATTTCGTAACAACAACTTCACCACATGAAAACTATGTAAAATTATATAAATTTCATTATTATAGTAAACTACTATAAGTTGAACAAAGATATGTAAATTAAAATCACACTAACGAAGTTTGTGGGCCTTTACATTGGCACTAACAACCTAAATGTTGCTATCTTCATTCATTAAGCAACCTGAAGCTATTGTTGGTTGTGGAGGCACTACAACTTCACCATATGAAAACTATGTAAAATTATATAAATTTCATTATTATAGTAAACTACTATAAGTTGAACAAAGAATATGTAAATTAAAATCACACTAACGAAGTTTATGGGCCTTTACATTGGCACTAACAACCTAAATGTTCCTATCTTCATTCATTAAGCAACCTGAAGCTATTGTTGGTTATGGAGGCACTACAAGACATTATGAATTTACTAACTGAAATTAGCGATCAAAAACATTTGGTTAGTAATTATTGACAAAACACTGACCGTACATTTAAAAATAGATTTAACTACAATTTATTGACCAATCTCAAACTAAAATTACCGATTGCAAAAGTTCTGTCGCTGACTGTGGTGGAAATAGCTCGCACACTAGGTTACTGATCGCTTAGTCACCAAATACCGACCAAAACCTAAGTCAAAACTTTAGCACAAAATTTTAGCAGAAAAAAATTTAACAACCATGTTGCCGACTGAAATGGTAGTCACTAACATAATATCAGCCAATAATCGATCAGTAATATTAGAAAATTATAGACTGATTACCGATTAGGTATAGCTCAGAGGACAAACACGAATTTCAGAGTGCATTTAACTTTACTAACCAATTTATCTATTGATGTTTAAGTGACCTGTCGGTAAAGCGATTGGTATTTTTCACTAATTTAGCAAATGACTGCCGACTGATTTTCAATTGCCATGTTGCTTTTGGTTGGCAAATCGGTTATTAAATAAGTAAAACCATCACTAGTCGGTTAGTAAATTCAATTGGTAAATTGGGCAATATAAACTAACAGTTGGGCTTCTTCTTCCTTTGTTTTTCTTCTCTACTCTCTCTCTCCCTCTGCCACACTGCCACTACCGTCCATTTCGCTGGAATCCACACTGCTAGCCACCTCCATTCTCTTCCCTCAGATTGTTATGCATTATTTTATTTATTTATTAGTTTAATTAATTTTATTGTTACATTTTTTATGATATATATATATATATATATATATATATATGTCTGTGTGTGTGTGTAATTTTGAGTTTGTAAATTTTTTGTATGAATACAATATTTTGTTTGAATATATGTATTTTGTTTGTTGAATTATTAAATTTTCTTTCTATTATTATTGTTTTATTAGGTATTATTGATCTTGTGAAATTATATATTTGTTTTTTGTTGACAATTATTTTTATGTTAATTTTGTGTGACAAAAATTATAGTTAAATTTTAATATTAGTTTAATATAATGATTTTTGAATAATGTGCTATAATAAATTTTAGTTTGGTTTATTTTTGTATTATGAAAATTATGCGGTATTAAATTCATATTTGTTACTTTAATAAAAATTTAATGGAAATTATTTTGAGTGACATTAGTTATTTTTGAGTGATATTAAATTATTTCTATAAATTTTTTATTAATTTATATAAAAATAAAATTTATGTATTTTATTATTGAATAGGTGCATTATTTTTTAAATTATATTTTTATTAAAGTTTTTATTAAATTTTTGAGTTGTAATGTGTTTAATGTACATAGGTAATATAATATTGTGTATTATTTGGTGTATTTAGTTTATAATTTATCAATTTATTATTTTAATTATTTGTTTTTGTAATTTCAGTTTAGTTGGCAATTTGACCATGTGATAACGTGTTAGCTTGCTTTTATGCATTACAAGAAGTATATATATAATTTTTTTAATTTACTTGCAAATCATATAACATTACACATTTTGTATTTAATTTTAGAATTTGAGTAAATATGTATTTGTTAGCAAGTAATTTGATATGTAATTATAATTAACTGGCATGTAAAATATAATTTATTGGAATGTATATTTAATTATGATGTAAATAATAATTTATTGACATGTATAATTACTTCATAGCTTAATTTATTTTATTTTTTATTTTTATATGTTTAAGAAAATAGACGTTTGTATCGAATATTTATAATTAAGATTAAATAAAAAATAAATTAAATTAAGATGTAATTTAAATGGAAATTAATTAAAAAATATGGCCAAAAAGTTCAACCGAATATATAAATATTTACTAAAGATGATAAAAAATATTTACTAAATATTTATAAATATTAAAAGAAAGGGAAAAATACAGATGTCGTTAAATAATATATTAAAAATGCAATATATTCAATAAATATTGATACTAAACAATTAGAGTTTATATATAATTAGGAAATGACATTATGATTAATTACAAAATATTGAAAGAAGGAAAAAAAAATAAATATGCCTTAAAAACAAGAAATTTTAAATCCAATTGTTTCATAATTTACCAAAAATATATCTTTTGTTAAATATTATGATTAAATAAAAATATACAAAGTTAAATAAGAACATAATTATGCCTTAAAATATGAATTTTAAGTACAAACATTTCATAGTTTACCCAAAATATTCTTCTTTATTCTTAACAATGATTAAATAAAAATATACGAAGATAAATAAAAATAAATATGCCTTAAAATGTAAAGTTTTAAATGCAAGCATTTCATAATTTAATCAAAATAGTAAACTTTATTTTTAGTTATGATTAAACAAAAAAGAAAAATAATTAATAAAAAATTAGAAATGTGCCTTAAAATATCAATTTATTTATATGTTTTTGTTGTTAATTTCTTATGTTTTTACTTGTATTTAATTGATGAATGCATATTATTTTTTGTATAGTTATTATTTATGTTATTATTTTGTACATTAATTTATTTTTTATAGTTATTATTTTTGTTAATATGCACAATAATTTATTATTAATTGTATTTTTGTGGTACTGTTCGTGATCGGGGTACACCTACAGTAAGTTGACTAACTATGTATCGACCTCTACCTCCATCCATTTCTTCTGCACCTCCATCTATATTTTATACCGTTGATACACCTATACTTTCTACCGACACCACACTATTCATATGGCCTACCACCGATTCTATCTCCCTCGCGACCTTCCCTTCTTCCGCTGCCCTACCTACTTCTTCCACTGTCCCACCTTCCACTGCCCCACCTTCTTCTTCTCGTCCCTCTACATCTGATCATGATGATGCTAATCATAGGGTATTCCATTATCATGATCATAGATATCCTATTCATTTAGAGGATGGCAGGTATGCATATCAAATATTTTCTATTTGCATTTCTTATATCGTTTTATTACTTGTAATATTTGTAACTAACATTTAATGTTTTTGCAGTCAGCAACAGATTGGTTCAGCCTAAAAGATAACAAAGATATTCAAAATCAGGCTTTATCCAAATGGCATCACAAAGAAGAGAGTGCTAGATGAGATTAAGGAATAATATTAGCAAGAAGTCAAGGTATTTAAATAACATTTGATAACAAGTATGCAACCTTATTGTATAATAAATAATTAATTATTTGTTTTTACTTATGGAATATATTAAATTTTATTTTATTTTTTAAATTGTTAAAGAAGTATTATATGTGGGATTAGGCGATCGATGCCTTAGTTTACTCAGCCTTTATGAAGAAGGCTGTAGAAAGATACAAGGATCTCTTCTATGAGGCAAAGAAGAAGAAGGAGACTTGGATGCCCTACGACACAAGGGAGCAATTGCAGAAGCATTGGGCATCTACTTATCATAAGAAGATATACCAGCAAGTTGCCAAAAACAAAAAGTTATACAAGGCGGCCCAGCTTCCAATGTGTTTAAGCACACTGGAGAGTCTATACCTCACGAGGAGCATGCTAGGCAATTAGTAAGTATTTTCCTTCGTATTTACTTTTTCCTTTCAAGTTTGCTTAATTTCAATTGTTAATACTTATATACATATATTACAACTCTTAATAGGCTTGCTAATTGACTCATAAGGTTGATCTCATCGAGCTCTTCTTATACACACACACGAAGAAGCATGATGGGAAGACTTTCATTGACTTGTAATCGCAGCGGGTTTATGTAAGTAATAAATTTTAGTTAAATGATATATATACATTTTTTGTTATTATATTAATAATTTTTACTATATAAAATGTAAGAGGATATCACGAATCTCCGCGAGTGTATGTCCCAACCTACTCTTAGATCTACTGAGCCTATACCGGTAGATGAGAAAGACCTGTATCTCAGAGCTATTGGGGGATTCAAGAAGAGCAAGATGTACAGGATAGGTTTATAGGCATGCAGATATTACAAAAATCTTGGTACCCGGTCCATCTTCTACTCTACTGCCTCCTACATTTGAACAGATGTAGCAAAAGATAGATAATCGAGTTCAGAAGGAGGTCAAAAATATACAGATACAAATGCAAAAATAGATGAAGCAGCAGATGCAACAGCAGATGCAATAGCTAGGGGATCTCTTACAAGCTTTAGCACAATAGTCTAGGTTTTCTCTTCCACCTCATATAGGGGATCTCTTAAAACTTACCGATTGTTGTTATTTATTTAATATAATTTTTATCGATGGATTGCTTATGGGATCCATTTTTTACCAATTTTTAAAAATAGAAGTACTGACTACACATATTCATTTTACCATCCATCATGCAGTCACTAAATTTACTGACCAATTCAATATTTCGTCATTAATGTTCTACTAACTAGGTTTTTGTCAAACTTTATTATTAGTCAGTATTATGATTTACCGACCATTTTTTCTTATTTACTGACCAAATTATCAGTCAGAAAATTGACAGTTTACTGTAGTAAGGCTTTACATTGTATAATGGTGGCTAGTCTCTGTAAGCTTTCTATAAAACCTTTTACACTCCAAAATAGATCCACTTGCTGGGTCACCTAATCTCATTGAGAAATTTTTCTATTATGAAATCTCTGGAATTTGGATCATCAAATTTTCTAGTGTTATGTTTAGCAACAATTAGCAATCTCTGGAAATCAACTAGAATACTAAATCTCTATGCTACGAATTAAAAATTCCTATATCAACTCCATCACCTGATAAATAGTTGGCTACAACAAGAATCAACTATATCCCCAATAAGTTTTCTATATTTTATACTACCATTTCATTCCTTAGTTAAGATAGGACAAGTAAGCTTAGCGCAATCAAAGTTTGAATTTGACAACACTAGACAACTTATACAAAATGCCATTTTCTATATTCAAATTAATAAAGTTGACAATTGCTAATAAAAATGCATAATGTTTTCGAGAATCAAAAATTTTAATGTTAGTAGAAACACACTAGAATGGTCACCATAGGGATCTGTTCTATTGTACAGCAATGGTCTTTGTACAGAGAAATTGTCTCTTGTGAATTATGATACACACCTGAATCAATTTGAGTTGTTAACAGCAATTTTAACTAAAAGTTCCAACCATCTTCCAAGTAGCACTATTAGAGGAGGAAGTAATTTTTCCAACTCTACCACCTAACTTTTTTCGTAGCTCAAGAATGGCATTTTCATCTACATTACCAAAATCCATCTCCTTTAAGAAATGGAGACTATAAGTAAGATTTCAAATACTCTCCTTGCTTCGTTGTAATACAGGAACCTATTTTCGCAAAATAGTTAGTGCCATAAAGTCATCCCTGTAACTCAAACACTCTAACAAACATTGCTTAGATGTAAAAA
>CANTUT010001834.1:45000-62500 GCA_947687605.1 Reutealis trisperma | reverse complement strand
CAAACTGTATAGCTCTATCGATTGGGATAATTGTGCCGTTTTCAATATTGTGCCCTAAAAATCTTATTTTTGTTTGGCACAATTTAATTTTCTTCGCAGAGACTACCAAACCTGCATTTTTAACTACTTTCATAAAAGTAGCTAGGTGCTTAAAATGTTGGTCTAAGTTTGTGCTGAATATAAGCACATCATTAATATAGACAACAGAAAATGCTGTATAAGCGTTGAAGATTTCATTCATAATCCTCTGAAATTCTGATGGGGCATTCTTTAAACCAAAAGGCATCACATTCCATTCGTAATGCCCAAAGGGAACAGTAAAGGCCATCTTATAATGGTTTGCCTCATCAATTTGGATCTGCCAATAGCCTGATTTCATATCAAACTTTGAAAAGATACAGGCATTGTAGAGTCTATTTAATAAGTCCTTCTTATTAGGGATTGGATAGCGGATCCATTTAAGGGCCTTATTAAGAGGCTTGTAGTTGATGACTAGCCTTCAGACTCCTCATTCTAATTCTACTGCGTTTTCAACATAAAACGCTGGGCAGCTCCATGGGCTAAAGCTTTTACGAATAAGCCCTTTAGCTTCGAGATCAGCAATCTCCTTCTTGCAGATTTCTAGATGTCTAGGCCCCATGGCAATGGGTTGGGCTTTAGTAGGTATTTGCCTATCTGTAAATCCTTCCTCATAAGGAAGTTGGACCACATGCTTCTTACGAGCCCAAAATGCATTTGGAATTTCTGCACAGACTTCTTGGGTCATAGATTGCTGTATTTCTTCAATCTTTCTTTAGATAGCTGGAGATATAAGCTATTCTTCTAATCTTTTCTTATGAATTTCTTGAGATAAGGAATTTAAAAATTTTTCTTTATTTTTAATCGAATCCTAAATAAGGTCGATCTCTTTAACTTCAGGTTGATAAACGAACTTAAAATGAATCTCCTTTCCTTCCTTGACAGTAGTAATTCCATACTCATCTATTCTTTCAATGGGATAGAGCATGTTGAGGAATGGAGTGCCTAAAATGACAGGATGCAATAATCCTTTCACCATGATAAAAGGAATTTGAAAGCAAATCCCCTTATTGCAAACTGTTGCATCTAATAGCTTATATTTAATCTTCATTCTAGCACCATTAGCAGTATTTAAAACCTCAGTGGTCTTGCTAAAATATCTTGATGGAACTAGACCTTCATTTATGCAGTTAAGATCTGCGCCTGAGTTGATTAAGGCCAATGTCTTGAAGGTATATTCCCTGTTAACCATAATAGTGACATGCGAATGCCACTTATGTGTGACCACTTGATCCATCAAATTAACAAACTGGAGATTATTAATCTCATCTTCATTCAATGGATCTCTCTCAGTTCTATTAAGGGCTATTTCTACTTCATCTTCTTCTTGTCCAGTTTCTAGCCGATGAGTTAGTTCTAAAAAGGAGATCCTTTCTTTAAGATCTTTTAATTCTTTCTTTACCTCATTAATTTCTCCTTTTAATTTAGAAATTGTAGGCTCTCTGGACTTAGCATTTTTCTTATTGATCCGACTCATGACTTCTTTAATATTATAAGGTTTGTCTTCTCTTTTAGCAACCTTTTTGTCAATCGAATTAACTTGTGAAGATGATGTGCCATCATACTTATAAATCTAAAGATATCTTCCTATCTGCTCTCTTCTGTGCTCGGCATCTGGGATCTGGTCAATAAGATTTAGGATAAGACTTTCTTCTTTTGTGAGTACACAAAGTCCATTCATTTGACAAATGGCTTTGTAATAGTCACAGCCTCCTTCACAGCTTCCTTTAGGTGATGAAGGTTCAGATGAGCTTGTTGAAGAGCTTGAGCTGGATACATAATCCACTGCATTTATCTCATAATCTTCCTTTTTAGAATATGTTTGAGTTATAAACAGATTAATGAGTGATTTCTTTAATCCCTCATCTATAGTCAAAGCTTGAATCAGCTGTTTAACTTTACACCGATTTGAATAGTGGCCAGGTTTGCCACACTTGTAGCAGATCACTTGAGTCTTTGACTTGGATGTGGAAGATTTTCCTTTAGCCTTAGAATTAGACCTTTTACTTCTTCTCTTTGTATCATCCCTAGAGTAATTTTTCTTCTTTGATTGTTTCTTGGGATAATACTTTTCTTTCTTGAAAGTTCTCTTCTTCTTATAAGAAGAGTACATGGGTGGATAACCCAGTTGTTCACAGGAGTCTCTCAATATTCTTCGTTTGGTGGCCTTATTTTCTTTAAGCTGAACTTATAGCTTCATTTCATTACAAATTGCCATTCCTTTAGCTGTAATAAAACCACATAATTCACCATAGGTGAATATGCTGTATGGGATACCTCCTTCATAACGAGCTTTGATTCGATCTCTCACCCTTTCAGCAAATGAAGGTGGGAGGCTAGAAATGAACTTCTCATTCCAAATGTCACTGCCGTTGTCTTCTCTTGTGTACAAGGTAGACAGGAAGACATCCTTATACCATTTGAAATGAGATAGGTCTGGACATCTGAGATTCATAAGTTGCTTATGAGTCTTGTCTAAATAAGATGAAGTGTTTCCAATAAAATTGACCCGTATAGTATATACTAGGGTATTGACAACATCTGATGTGCTTCTCTGCTCTATCTAGGCTTATTCTCCTAGCTGAGTTGGAGGATGAGTGATTGTTTCATATTTAACTGCATCGACAATCTGATTTCTACTTTGTTGAGTTAAACAGAAATCCCACCAACCTTTAAGTTGGCCTGTGAACCCAGATATAATGGCTCTGGCTACTGAGACATCAGAATTATGTCTCACTCAAGAAGCATTCGCATATATCATCATATAGTGTAGAACATTTTTAACTTGGTACTCAGAATACCTGTCAATGTTCCACTCAACAATAGAAGTCCCGTCATATTGAACATAATTAAATCCTGGGTCTTCATATTGTAAATCAACTGGTGAAGGTTTAGGATAATATGCCTTCATTGGAATTCCAAAACTTCCTTTAGGATACTTAATGCTATTAATTTGACTGGCTTCAGTTGGATTATTAGCTGATTTGAACACAGTTTCTAGGCTATTAATAAACCTATTATCATCTTGAGACTGTCATCTAAATTAGAGCTTGAATCTTTTGAGTTTCTTTCTTCTTTAACAAGAGGGTTAAGACTCTTTTCGCTAGATTCAAGCTTCTATTCCTACTTCTTTTGATGATTGACTTTTAAGCCCATTGTGGTAAGTCTCTTGACCAGTTCATCGACCATCTCTGTAGACGTTTCTTTGTTCAAATTAAGATCTAGTCTTTTTGACTCCATTGGTCTAAATAAGACCCTGTTGTCTACTGTTGATGTCTTGATTGAAGCTTTTAGTGGAATATACTCAGAGGGTTTTATTTTAGAAACCCTTGCTTCAATCCTGTTAAGCTAATTGCCTAGAGAATTTAATGTATAATTTGTAAAATTATTTTATTGGGCAATTTCTTCAAGCTTCCTCTCTCCCTCCCCCCTTTTAAAAGGAGCGCCCGTAAATTCTCTTTCCTTTTCTCCTTTTATAGAAACTTCTATCATTGGAGGGTGAATACTTTTGATAGATTTCCCTTTTGGTGTCCAGTACAGCTTATAAGCTGTTTCAAGAGTATTTAGAAACTTAGGAGAGGAAAAATCTGGGAATTTTTTACCAGCAGTCTTAAATAAGCACTGGAGAAAATTTGGAAATGATTTATAATCATTTTTGGCTAAATAAGCCTTGTAAAGATTTTTATATTTCTTTTTCTCAGCTTCGGTGAAGTGAATAAGAAACCATTTATTAAATGGATCTTCTTCTTTGGACATAACAGCCAAATGAAAGCCTATGATTGATTCTTTATCATACCCCATGTCAGAAGGAGTCGGGCTTTATGGTGAGCTGGACGGTTCTTCTTTTTTATATTGTGGGAGTGCCACTGCATCATCTTTTTTTATTCCTGTGAGAGGTGGAGATTTAACAATTGGCTTTAGAGGAGCTGATGCTTGTGGTGGTGCTACTGGAGGTGAGTATACTAGAGGCTTTGAATAAGAGCTTCTTGGTGGATTAAATGATCTCATCGATGGTGTTCTCGAGATATTCAAAAAAGATCGCCGATCAGGTAATAACCTAATAGATCTGCTTTGAGAGAATACTAGTTCAACATTGCCATCCTTATCTTCTTTGATCTCTTGGATCAAGCTTGACTCATCCTTCTTCTTCGGTATGGCATCTTCTAGCACCCAATTATCAGGTAAATTAACCTAATCCCATTGGATTTGCTTTAGCATCATTAAATTTCCTTTTGACAGATTTGTCAAAAATAGAGTAGTTGAACCCTTTGGTGTAAGCAACTTTGTTGAAGATGCCCTTAAATTAGGGACAACAGAATTCATAGCCTTGTAATGGATTCTATAAATAAGAATCACATTCTCAGAACCTGGGAGCATGTCATACCCTTCTGTTTTAATGTCCAATGTTACAACATTTAAGATATGTGGATGTGAAATGGACAAAGTAAAATTAGGGTAACATGAGAAATATACAGGACCATCACATAAGGTTGATTCAATAACTCCTAATAAGGAGTCATGGAATTTGTTATGACGTTTATCTTTGACACATAGGATGGTTGCTGTATTGAGTCCCAGACGAGTGGCTGGCTTTAAGGCTACTTGAATCATTCTAACATGGAGAAATTGATATTTCTCATGGTGTTTCTCCAATAGATCTGATGATAAAACATTGAAAGAACTGAATCCGTCATGAATGGGCACTGCCTGTTCAACAGTTTTTATAACATAATTAGATTTAAAAACAAAATTCGAATTAGATTTATAAATCGCATTTGAAGAAATCTCAGGTAACTTCCAATTTGAAAAACATTGATCCATATTTTCTAACATAAGTATTTGTTTATTTTTATTTTTACCCTTCTTTTCCATCGGACCTCTTGAGTTGCTTGAGCTAGAAGTAAAATTGCCAAGACTCTCAAAAATTCTCTCCATTTTATCACTATCAACGACTTACTCCAAGACCAACAACGCCTATCTCTGGCTAACACGGTCACATGGATATGCGACTTGGGTTCCAAAAATAGAGACAACAATCAATAATCTATGGCTTTGATAACAAGAAAACAAAGCAAACAAAGGGTACACAAACCTGATTTAAAGCCTAACCTCTGATACCAAAATGATACGAATCCCAAACTACTTGCTTTGAGACCAATACCTTTATGCATGGAAGTGACCCCTTAGAGAGCCAAAACAAGTTTTGAACAATGAAAACCATGACCCAGTATGAACCCATGTCAAAGAACCTTGGTATATTGTGAACTCACAAAGTAATTAGCTTTGATAGTTTGGTTTTGATATTTAGAAATAATTGAAATTGAGAAAATTCTCACAAGAAAAAGTTTAAGTCAATTGAATGGAAATCTAAACTAGTTTATTAATAGAATAGTTAAGTATTTATAATGGCTTAACTAGGTTACAAAATTCTAATTTTGTTTATGCTAGATAAGGAAACCATATTGTACAAGTAAATCTAATTTCCTTTGCAAGTAAAACTTCCTAAACATAAAATAAAATTCATATTGGGCCAACTATAACATAAAACTAGCCCAAAACTACTTAAAACAAGAAAATATAATAGTTGAGACAACCTTTAGGCTTCGTATATGACATAGGCAGCCCAAATGCACTGTAAACTAACCAAATAAGTGTTTGAATGAACTAAACTAAAGGTCTAATTAACAAGATATTTTCAAATGAAGGAATGAATATTTGGCCCATTCAAATTGATGTTAGAGCCTAAATTAACCTTGAATTATATCATAAACACCATTTGAATCCAACATTAATTTCAAAATCATCATTAAAGCTTGTTTCTTCATATGTTGTCTTTAAGCATTTGAATTAAAGTAATTAAGGTTTGATTTGAATCTTGAATGCCTAATTTGACACTTGATTCCTCTATACAATCTTCAATTTTGAAAATTTTATTCCATAGGTCTTGCATCAAGCCTTGTATTACATCTTTGAACTTCTTTCCCCTTGCCCATGTGATTGGTCCAATTGGAAAAGTCATTGGATCCTTGCTAATAGCTACTTGACTTACATCACCCAACCTTTAGTCCTTTAGCATATGACTTAACCATCTTAATTATATGTTAAGAAGTTGCAAGTGCACTTTGTTTTTCTCTCTATAGAGGCACTCCCTAATAAAATGACCTATTTGACCACACTTCAAACATGCACCTATAGCAAATCTACAACTTTCCCCTATCTCTTTTTATAAGTGCAACAAATAAGATTTGTATAATCTGTTAGACTATATGCCCTAAAGAAGTATATATTTTATGTAAATGTAAAACTTTATCCCTATATAGTAATATAAAATATATGTTTATTTAAATGAAATTGTTCAATTATATTAAATATATATTTATAGTTCATAAATATTTTATAAGAGGATCTATTCTCAAGTGTTGAGAATGTGGATTAAGGATCACTCAAACAAATACTTTAGAATGTTCATAGTCATAGGATCAATGACTAGTCATTATTAATTCCAAAAGACCTTTACCTCTATTTATATTCTAAAATCAATATGTGATACTTATGATTATAGAGACAGTAAGCATCATACTATTTGACAAATATTATTAATTCAAACATGTGGATATTCATGTGATGAGTAGTTGAACTGTGATGCTAAATGATGATAATATGGAGTTTTATTGCTAGTTAATAAATCATCATCTAGGTCATAATTGTACATATAGTTTTTGGATTTGAGGGACACTGTATCTCATTCATTAGTAGTTAGGATTATTATTTATTACATGCTAATGCTATTCCAGTATAAGTATATGGGATGTGATAGTTGTAACTAGTTATGTTTGGAGATAAGTGATTGCTAAGAAAGAATTCATTAACTTGAATAAACAAGGAAGAAATCCTATACTATTTGATTATTCCTAACAATCAAATCCTTATCTGAGATAGTAAAGATTTAGTAAAAAAAAATTTATAGTAGGAATCAATTTTATCAAGAATTAGAATCGAGATATAGACATATGATCAAAGTGTATTAGGATTTAACAAATTCATGACCCTAGCTATGATTGGGATTTTGTAATTAAGGGATTTTAGCATACATTAATTTTGATGAATTGTCCAAAAAATGAATAAGTAATCAAACTCTTACATTGATTCTAATTAAGTAGTCATGATATGCTATTCTAGGCATCACTCATGATTTATAGGACTAAGGGTGAAATAGGGATTTACATTAGTAGAGAAAAATGTAGCTTTAAGTTCTAAGGGTAAGATCTAATTTTAAGACTTATACAATGACAGAGAGGGCATTAGTCATGTCACTCCTTCATAAGTTGACTTAAACACATGTAATACAAATTTACATGTTACGATGGATCTCCCACTCAATGGGACATCACTTTCTTAAACACCTTACGAACCTCTCTTATATATATTACTTCAATATATATTTCAAATGTTTACTAAAAATATTTTCATCTAGCTCTACTTAGGCTAAATATGGATATGTGGCTAAAATCCATATTCAATTATTATGTCTCATCCTAGTCCTTTCTAAGGCAATGTACAACTTATGTTATCTATTATAAGGCACTTACATAAGTGTTGTTTATATATTATCATCTCATCCTACCTACCACCAAGGTGTTAGGGTGATCACTTGTGTGAGTGAGCCGATCAAAGTCTTGAGACATTAAAATATGTGCCTTATGTATCAAATAATATGAATATCATCATAAAAAAAGCTGATACTTTATTGAAATAAAAATTGTCCAAATAAATAACCTTAGCACATCAAAATCTAAGAAGTCTTAATTCTCTAACATGAGTCTAAATTAGATATCGAGTAATAGGTTTTGTCAATAGGTAAGCCACCATGTAATTGGTGGAAATGTACTACAAGGTAACCTCTTTTTGCTTGACCATGTCACAAATGTAGTGATATCAGATATCTATATGCTTAGTCCAATCATGATGCTTAGGGTCATTAGAATGTTCTAATGCTACCATGCTATCATAATAAATCTTAATAACTTTTTTAGTTTGGGTAGTGACATTGAGCTAATCTAAGAAATTTTTCAACCATAATGCCTCCTGCACTATTACTGAATATACGACACATCCAGCTTTTATAGTGGATAGGGCAATGCAACTTTGCTTTTTATTGCATTAAGAAATTAATCCACCTTTAAGGATGAACACATATCTAGAGGTTGATTTTCATTCATCTTTATTGCTACCCCAATTAGCATCATAGAAACCTTTTAATTTAAAATCTCCTCCATGGAAATAGAGAATGAGATATATAGTACCACGAAGGTAATCAAAAAATCCTTTTAGTAGCTTTTCAATACATAAGACTTGGATTACTTTGATATCAGCTACCTAAATCGATTGTATATCAAATGTTACATAACATAGCATACATCAAACTCCCTACTGCACTAGCATAAGGAACCTTTTTAATTTTTTTCTTTTCCTCATCTATTTAAGGACATTGATAAAGGCTAAGAACTCGACCTTTCTCAATAGCAGTATTAACGTATTTTGAATAATGAATGCAAAATCATTCCAAGACTTTATTTATGTAATTCTCTTGAGACAAACAAAGAATTTTCTTACAATGGTTTCTCATGATTTTTATTCTGAGTACGTAACTAGCTTCACCCAAATCCTTCATCTCAAGAGTGGAGGATAACCAATGTTTAGTGGTTTTGATTGTCTCCAAGTTACTCCCAGCAAAAAGTATGTCATCCACATACAATCATAGAATCAAAATTCCATCAGTTCTCTGAAGCATTGGTGGAGCCAAATGTAGCGGAAGCAATGTGGTGGGGTGAAATTTCAAACATTTTAAAATTTCACTTCACCCTCTTTTTGGTCCAAACATCCATTCAAGCAATCAATTAATTTGTGTGTAAAACACATATGTATAGAAAGAAGAAGGAAGAGTAATCATATTACCTCTTGTATGTTCCTTCTTTCTTTAACAAAGAGATTCCCAAGTGTGAAGCCTCTAGATCATCCACACCTAGCTCAACTCCAAGTTTTCTTAGTTTTCTTTGGTGTTTTCGAATCCCTCTCTTGGTTGCCCAATTTTTATTCAAGATTTTCCTAAAAAACCTTTAGGAAGACAAGGTTTCTCCTTAATTTGTTATGGACTAAACATATTTTTAATTTGCAAGCATTTGTTCTTTCATAAAGAACAAAGAAGAGAATTCAAGATCAAAAGAAAAATTGAAGAAACATTTTCTTTGTTTTTCTTTCTCTCTCTCAACTTCTATCTCAAAGCTTCAAATTTGAAAAATGATGTTCACTCTTATTTGGAACATAAAAACTCATAGCTTTTATATGCTTTCCAAAACTTAACCTTTAAGTCTTCATAAATACTTAAATATCCTTTTATATTCTTTTAGCTTATCATTTAGTGAAGCAGAAAAGATGAACTTTGCTTCTTCAAATGGTGAAATGACCATTTTATCCATTAGGGGTAAAATGGACATTTCCATTAGCCAAAAGATGCAATTACAATTTTAATCTTAGTAGAAAATTCTCTAACCCCTAAACCCATCACAAAGGCTTATGAATAGTGAATTTTCTCTAACCACTAATTACCTCTTTTCCATATCACATATGGGCTTAAACCACATCACATGTGTTTAGGGTTTTCATTAAGTTTAAAATTAAGTCTTTGATTTAGTCTAAATCATTTTTCAATTTAATCTTTCTCATTTGCATCATATACAAATTAAGATTTAATTAAATAGAAACCTTCATAGATTAACATTAGGATATGTTAGGGTCCTTATAAATTTAATTACATGTTTAATCATTCTACCACTAATCAATTAATTAAATATTTTAATTAATTATTATGGTAAACCTTTTACACTTGGAAGGTGATCACTATTAGGTGTGTGACTTTCTAGGTTCATGTATAATTAGTAATGGGAATAAGAAAATATTTTTCTCTACTAATGTGAAATCCCCACTTCACACTTAGTTCCATAAGTCATGAGTAACAGCTAGCATTCCATATCACGACTACCCAATTAGAAATGAATGTTTATAGTTGATAACTTTAAATATCACATGGACCATAGATCATAAATTATACATCACATGGACCATCGGTCATAAATTATCATGCTCTAGAATCTTTTTATTAAAGATCCCAATCTCGGCTAGGGTAATAGTTTATATCAAACCCTAATGTGCCTCGATTCTATGTCCTTATCTCGGTTCTAATTCTTGATGAGATTAGATTCCTACTAGAAACTCTTTCTAGTGAATCTCACTGTCTTGGCCAAGAACTTAAGTATCAAGAATAACTAGATAGCATAGGATCTTAACCTCATTTACTCGAGGCAATGAATTCTATCTTGGCAATCACTTACCTTGACACATCACAAATTAGAGCTATCACATGCCATATATCCGTACATGAATAGTACATCTATGTAAGTAGTAATAAATCCTAACCACCTATGTCTGAGATATAGTATCCCTCAAGTCAAAGGATTATGTGCATTATTATGACCTAGATGATAAATAATTGAAAAGTAGTAAAACTCCATATTATTATCATGTAATGTCATAGTTTGACTATTTATCCTATGAATATCTATATGTTTGTATCGATATCATATGTCAAGCAGTATGAGACTCATTGCCTCTATAATCATTCGTATCACATACTGATTATGGAAAACAAACAGAGGTGATGATCTTATGGAATTAATGATGCCCAATCATTAATCCTTTGACCATGAATATATTTAAAATATTTGTATAAGAGCAATTTGTCTCCCATATTGTTAACACTTGAGAATAGATCCTCTTACAAATACTTAAAGACTATATTCAATAATATGAAAATCTTTTCACATTATGAATATATTTATTATGCCATTGGGAATTAATATCTATTATTACATAACTATTATATGGCTCCTAAAGCACATACTGCTATCATTGTCTTCTTGACACATATGTAGTTGTCTTCCTCTATCATATTCAAACCAATTAAAGTGATAGTTTTATGGAACATCAACTATCATTCCCTAGATGATTATTTGAGACTATAAATGGATCTTTTAAGATGACACACTTTGTCTTCTTTTCCCTTAGTAACAAAACTAAGAGGTTGATCCATATATATTTCCTTATTTAGTCTTCCATTGAGGAATGCTATCTGGACATCCATCTGATGTAGTATAAATCTAAATGAGATACTAAGGCTAAGATTAAGTGAATCGAGGCAATTCTCACCCTAAGAGAAAATGTCTCTTCGTAGTCTATACCTTCCCTTTGGTATAGCCTTTTGCTACAAGTCGAGCCTTGTACTTATCAATTAAACCATATGCTTTGCACTTTATTTTAAGATCCATTTGTTTGCAATGGTTTGATACCCTAGCAGAAGATCAACCAACTCCCTTACTTCATTTTTTGCCATTGATTCCATCTCATCCTATATAGCCGCAAGCCATTCATTATAAGCAGGTGAAGTAAGTGCTTCAGCATATGAAACAAGCTCTTTTATATCAGAGAGAGAGCACAATAATGCATCATCTCAAAACATCAATGCAGTATATGTTTGCATTTATTTTTTTGTAAATTTCTCCCATAACTTATAACGACTTTATGAAAAGGTTGTGATTCTCCCTTGCCAAAGATAGGAGGAGTGTCATCATGTAATTTATACAATGATAATTCTTTATGGGTACTTTGGAATTCATTCTCTAAGAATTCCATATCTCTAGACTCTATTTCTATCATAAACCCCATTAGGATGTTTACCATACATCACATATCCTTTAGAATGTTTAGGATGAAGGAATATTGGGCATAAATTAAGTAGAAGCAATATGGTGGGTGAACTTTCGTACAATTTAAAATTTCACTTTCACCCAAATGGGTCCAATATACATTTAAGCAATCATCTAATTATTGTGTAAAACACATGTAGAGGAAAGAAGAGCAAGTGGTAATCAAATTACCTCTTAAAGCATAACAAATTTGTTTCTTCTTTCTTTTCCAAAAGCTCCCCTTTGTAAAGCTTCTATATCATCCACACAAAGTTCCACCTCTAAGATTCACTTTGGTTTCCTTAGATGTTCTTGATTCCCTCTCTTGGTAGTGAAATGGATCCAAGATCTTTTTAGACAAACCTTTGGTGATTTGATTTCTTTTTGTTGTTATGAATCAATCTTTTCCCAATAAGAAACTTTTATTCTTTCACAAAGAATAAATAACAAAGATTCAAGAATAAAAAAATTGAAGAATACTTCTTTTTTTTTTCTTTTCTCTCAATATTTTGTTGCTAAGTTTTGTCAATAGAAAAGATATTCATCAAAACCTTTAGTCAAAATAAACACCATCATATTCTACATATAGCCAACAAATCTTTGTTGGACATAAGGGTGCATTTTAGACATTAAAAATGCCTTTAGTTTTAAGCTTAAATGAAAAGACCATCCTACCCTTTATGGTTTGTGATTATTTCTTTTAAGCTTTAAAGAGTTAAAAGACCATTTTGACCTTAGTGGATGTTATCTAACCCTTAAACTCATCATATAGGCTGTAGGATTAGTGAAAATCTCTAACCCTTAAATTGCCTCTCTCCATATCTCATATGGGTTTGGACTATTTAGGGTTTTAACTAAAGATAAAAATTAATTCTTTTAACTTATCCATAGTTTTAATTAATTTAATCATTTTCATTTATATCACATATAAACTAGGATTTAATTAATAAGAAATCCTTTTGGATTTAAACTTCAGGGCATGCTAGAGTCCTTGTAAATTTAATTACAAGTTCAACCCTTTTACCACTAATTAATAATTAAATAGTTTAATTAATTATTATGGTAAACCTTTTTATATTTGGAAGGTGAATACTTTTAGGTGTGTGACATTCTAAGTTCATATCTAATTAGCAATGATATTGAAAAAATATTTCTCTTTACTAATGTCAAATTCCTATTACAAGTCCCATAAGTCATGAGTGATGCCTAACACAAAATATCATGACTACCTAATTAGAATGAATGTAAGTGTTTTATTATTTATTCATTTAATGGACCATTGATCATAATTAAAGTACATTAAAATCCCATCATCACAAAATCTCAATATTGGCTAGGGTCATAGATTTGTCAAAGCGTAATATGCTTCGATCATATGTCTATTATCTTGATTCTAATTCCTAATAAAATTGATTCATACTAAAAACCTTTTCTAGTGAATCTTTACTTCCTCAGCCAAGGATTTGATTATAAAAAAAATCAGATAGAATAGGATTTCTTCCTTTTTTATTCAAGTTAATGAATTATTTCTTGGCAATCACTTACCTCAATATATAACTAGTTAAAACTATCACATACATATACCTTTGCTTGAATAGCATTAGTATGTAAGCAATAATAAAGTCTAATCACTAATGAATACGATATAATGTCCCTCAAGTAAAAAGACTATATGTATAATTATGACGTGGATGATGATTTATTGACTATTAATAAAACTCCACGTTGTCATCATCTGACATCACTGTTCAATTATTCATCTAATGGATATCCACATGTTTATATGGATAACTTTTGTCAAACAACATGATGTGCACTGTCTCTATAATTATAAGTATCACATACTAATTATAGATTATAAGCAAAGGTGATGGTCTTTCAGAATTAATGATGCCCATTCATTAATCCTATGACCATGAACATTTCAAAGTATTCATTTAAGAGCGATCTGCCATCCATATTCTTAACACTTGAGAATAGATCCTTTTCAAAATACTTATGGACTACAAATATAATGGAACAATTTCATTTATAAATAATATTTTATTGCCATTAAGGGATAATGTTTTACATTTATATAACATACACACTGCTATAGGGCATATACTTTAACACAAGATATTGATCAATATCTTCTTACTAGCCCTTAGGCTACGCTTCCCAAACTTATGA
This sequence comes from Reutealis trisperma, assembly GCA_947687605.1. Lineage (NCBI taxonomy): Eukaryota > Viridiplantae > Streptophyta > Magnoliopsida > Malpighiales > Euphorbiaceae > Reutealis > Reutealis trisperma. Next base: position 48,452 of record CANTUT010001834.1, on the reverse strand, counting down.
GAAGTGGAGTGAACATACCAAGTTGAACTTTATGGGCATAAATGATTCAACTCTGGTTTCTTTTCATTGCAAAGTTCATAGGAGTATTTGGCACAAATTTACTGGCATGTGATTACGTATATAAGTTGCCATAAGTAGTACATCCCCCCAAAAAACTAATTTGAAGGTTAGCCTGAGCCATCATTGGTCGAACCATCTCTAGTAAAGTTTTATTTTTTTTTCTTTGGCTTTGTAACACCATTTTGTTGTGGTGTTCCAGGAATAGTTAGCTACCTACTTATTCTTTTACCTTCATAAAAGGTTCTAAATGAATCAGATATATACTTGCACCCCTATTTGTTCGAAGAGTTTTTAACTGTCTATCCTTTCGATTCTTTACTTCTGCAATAAAGTGTTTTAAGCAATCTAATGCTTCATATTGATGAGATTCGAGGTACACATACCCATAATATGAATAATCATCTATAAAAATAAACATCACCATGACATGCCTTAACATTCATAGGTCCACAAATGTCAGAATGGATTAGCTCTAATGGATAAGAGGCCCTAAGTGCCTTATTAAAATGCTTTCTTAATGCCTTTCCCATCAAGCAATGCTTACACATAGGGAGACTTACCTGACCAAGAGGCCCTAATAGGCCTACTTTTGCTGACCTTGTCATTCTGTCTTAGCCTATATGGCTAAGTCTAGCATGCCATAATTCACATTCATTATGATTATTAGGGAAAGTAACAAAAGCAAAAGAGAAATTTATTGAATTGTAATCCAAATCAAGTCTAAAGAAACCATTAACTATTTGTCCTTGGAAAAATAAATTATAGTAAAAATAAATGTTCATGACATTTCTCCCAAAATAAAAAGAGAATCCTAATAGAAAAAGTGCTAGCATAGATCATAGATTACATCAAAATCTTGGAGCATACAGTACATCATGAAGAAGCAATGTCTTGCTATTTTGCAACCTGAGTTGATAGGCACCAATGCCTAAAATCACTTTTGTATCATAATTGCCTAAGTTGATATACTAAGTGCTTACTAGAATGTGATGAAAATATACGAATCCATTCTTATCATAGAATACATGTTTATTTTGCCCTTGAATATAAAATCCAATAAGTAAAGAGTCAGTAACTAATGATGAGGATAAACATTCAGAAAGATAAGTTTTAAAATTGCCTTAGGAGGCTCGAGGCAGTCATGAGCTAGGCAGTCACAAGCTAAGTGACCCTTTTGTGCATAATTATAGCACTTCATTTTAGCTATATTTGTCTTAACAACATGCTTGCATTTTTAGGGTTTAACAATGTTGCCTTGTTAAGGCTCAACATTCTTTCCTTGCTTTCCTTTCTTGCCTTGCTTTTTTTTTTGCCTTTTTTACTTATTCACAAACTTATTAGGCCCTTAAATCACAAAGGCCTTAAGGCAGTTAGCTTCAATGCACTAAGCTTCTAGCTCAAAGTGATGGGAAATGTCATCAAAAGTCTTGATATTCCCATTATGAGTCATTAATTATTAAGATCGACAAGGAACGAATTACAACCAACACCTATTGTTCATCATTGACCTCCACTCCAGTAGATTTTAAATCCTTAATCATATTGCTCACAATATGAAGATGTTCAACCATCGTATGATTAGGTAGCTTGGTGTACTCATAGAATTTTAGATTCAGGGCATGCAACCTTGTAGCAGAGGTCTGACAAAACTTGATCTTGAGCTACTCCATATAGACTCAGCAGTATGGAAACTCTTAAATTCCCCAATCAGGTCATTTTGCATGCTACTCAACATAGTGAAGCACGCACAATGGTCTTTCTTGACCTAATTCTCATAAGCTTCTTTATCAAGGCAATGTCAGGCTGTATTACCCTCTTCAGGTGGGACCATGGATCTTTCCAACATCTCAAGCAATTCTTTCACATTTAGAAGATACTGAATTTTCCTTCACCACATATCGTAATTATGACCATCAAGTTTTTCACCTTTGTCAAAGCTAGCAATCACAATTTTAGAGGCCTTTTCTATATTTTTAAGCAATATTATTTGGACATTAGGCACATATTGCTCAAGAAAGTAATTATTTTCAATATTTTTCTCACTTAAATGAAATCGAAAATTTTGCTAAGCTCATAATCATCTTCCTTTAAGTAAGAAGAATACTAATCCAATTATTTTTGTAAATTAGAGAACTTATCCCTAAAATTCCACTAATTTAGAGCTAATCCAATTATTTTATAGAACTAATATATAATATTAGAATTAATCCTAACATGCATATCTATATAAGACACATCCATGCATAACATAAATTATTGTAATAATAATACAAAAAATTAAAAAATATATGGTAAAATGGAAACACATTCCCTTAAAAGGCTTCTATGAAAAAATACATCATAAATAAATAAAATATATACATCCCATTGAAAAACCTATTATAACAAATATACTTTATAAGAAATAATTTAAGGATGCCCTTACCATGATTTTTGAAATTTGAATCAGCGTAAACACAAATTATTATATCATGCACTGCAAATTAATTCATCCATAATGAATTAAAATTTAATATGCATGATGGACAACTAAAGGAATATGAACTAATCATATAAAACACAAATTAAAATATTAAAAATATAAATTAAAATTATAAAGCATATTAATTTAACAAAAAAAAAAAAGCCAAAATTTATATTATGTGTATAAGATACAAAATTTAATATCCATAGTATGCAGTAATTTAATTTTTTTAAAGATATTTTCCATTTTTCATAAAATTGCAATATTAGGCATAAAATGATTAAGAAATAATTTGGTATTTGAAAATATTGCAAAAATATGTCAAAAATACCAAATCACAGTACAAATAAGTTTTTAATACTTATACCATGAATTACTCACAAAAAGTAATAAATTAATTTAAAAAATTAAATTTTTTATTAGTATTACACTAAAATAATTAAAAAAATGGAAAAATATAATTAAAAAAACTACAAAAAAATTACTGACCAAAGAACACAATATGCTGGTCACTCATTTGGCAAAGCTATCAAAAATAGAGGTTGAACGCCCCTCCATGCACTGCCTCTTTGTGGCTACACCTAGATTGACCTATGAAGGGCCTTTACTCCTCCAGGAGGAGAGTGACATACACTCTTCACCTTCTGGCATCCAATTTCATCACGAACGATGGATTTCGACTCCTAATGGCTTCCTCTTGATGTCTATTAGTTTGGTTTTCCAAAACAATGATAGTTGAACCAGACTTTCCTCTCATGAGAGTAAGAAAAACAAATTCATTGGATTTCTAGACATATAATTTTTTTAGGTTTGGAGTTCTAAATAGATTCGGACCCCAACTTTGTGAGCTCATATCTCACTCATTTTCGTTTGCAATCCATTTTCAATGATTTTTATAATGATTTAAAGCTTATATGTAGTACTACAA
>CANTUT010001834.1:7500-37500 GCA_947687605.1 Reutealis trisperma | reverse complement strand
TTATGGTAGGTTCATTAAAGACTCCTTTCCAATAGGGACATTGTAGCACAAGACCTTTATTGTTTTATGGTATAAAGTACAAGCAATAGAAATTTAGGATGATATTTCATATAAGATCCCAGGGATATAAATTTTGAGATGTTATAGAGAATGATTCATCTGTTCTAAGGGAGGAAAAACTCAAAGAAGCCTAAGGATCCTTCCACCTCCATCATTGATGATGAGAAGAAATTGGCATTGAATGACAAGGTAACAGATTTGCAATTTTATTTGATGAAACCAAAATTAATCATATTTTAGCTTGTGAAATGAGAAAGGAGATATGGAATATGTTAAAGGTGACATATAAAGGTACAAGCCAAGTAAAGGACTCAAGGGTGAATCTTCTCATTACTAACTCTGAGAATTTTCAATGAAAGAAAATGACTTCGTGGCTGATATATACAAGAGATTCATAACAATAGTGAATGAGTTTAAGGGACTTGAGAAAACCTTCACCTAAAAAGAGCTAATCACCAAACTCTTAAGGCCTAATCAAAAGAAATGGGATTCTAAGGTAGATGTAATTGAAGAATCCTAGAATTTGGTAACATTGACATTAGAGGAGTTGATTGGAAATTTAACAATATATGAAATGAAGAAAAAGAGAAAGCTACTAGAGGCTAAATAGAAAGAAAGAAATACAAAAAAAGAGAAGTTCATTGCTTTAAAGGCTTCTATTGAGGAAAAGAAAGAATCTTCAAGTAAATATGATGAGCAGGACATGTTACTTCTTGCTAGGAGGTAGCAAGTTCAATAAATTCATCTCCAAAGACAAGTACAAGAAGAAAAGCTTTAACACAGATAAGGGAAAGATAATAAAAGAGAAGAAAAATGAGGTTATTTACTATAATGTAAGAAACCGGGGCATATAAGGCAAGAGTGCCCTCTTCTTAAACATAAGAAAGAAAAAAAGACAAGAAAGAAAGAAGATACCTAAAAAAGAATAAATCCTATGTAGATTAGAATGGTAGTAACACTAAAATTAAAAGGATCCATAGGAGGATGAAGAATATGAGAAATCTAACATATATCTCATGGCACAATAGGTCTTGGAAGAAATCAGTAAGGCTTAAAGTCCTTTATGGACTATCTAGTTGCAATGTTGCCATTTTGGCTAGGATATGAGCCTACTGAGGAGGATCTGATAGAAATAGAGGAACAGGCCAAGGAAAGAGTAGCGGCCCTTAAATGAGGTGAGACTTATGATTGGCCTATGTGCCCTTATTTCAAAACCCTCAATGGATATTTTGCAAAGAAGATGACAATTTCTTACTATGGCTTTCCCAAACCTTGGATCTATCTTATTACTAGAAAATTAATATCTGGTTTTGAAATTTTCTTTGATGTCAGGCTTTCACTAGAGGATTACGAGCACATATTCATGCTAAGTCAAGATTAGGAGGAGAACATGAAGGCAAAACTCTTTGATGAAGTCTTCATACTTACTTTAAAGGAGGAGGAACCTAACCCATCCACCCTAATCTAACCAAATGAGACTAAGCTAAATAATTGGTATTTCGAGGAGAGCCTATTCCATCAATCCGAGACAGAGTTCCAGTCCCAGTTTGAGTCAGAGTTTGAGTCAAAGTCCTAGTCTGAGTCAGAGTCTATGTCTTCAGTTTCTTCTTTTTTTAGTGATAATGATGATGTAATTGACCTTAAGTGTCCAGCTTTTGAGTTTGATGTAAACTAGGACTTATCCATGTTCGAATTCAATAAAAATTTTGCCCTTTCCTCTTATGATCCCGTGTCTTCATTTTTCTTTAATGTTCCAAATTTTAAATCTAACTTAAATGAGACATCGGATCAAAAAAATGAAATAAATGAAGTAAAAGATGATGCAATCAAAGAGCCAATAAATGATGGCACACATGATACACCAAAAACTACATTCATAGCATCTGCATGCATAAATAGGGGTCAAACAAAGGAAATGATCAAAGAATTTCAAGACTATTTCACATGGTATCCTAAGGACATGACGGGTTTGAATTTGAGCATAGTTGTTCACAAAATTCCAATCTACCCTAATTCCAAGCCAGCCAAACATAAATTATGAAGACTCAAAGTCGAATGGTCCACATTGATTAAAGAAGAGATTATGAAGCTACTGGACCACAACTTCATTGAGCCCATCAGCTACCCCTCCTGGCTTACCAACATTGTCCCGATTCCTAAAAAAGATGGAAGAGTTAGAATGTGTATGGACTATAGAGATCTAAACAAGGCTTGTCCAAAAGATGACTTTCCTTTGCCTCATATTGACCTTCTAGTGGACCGAATGGTAGGATCCGAAATGGTTTCTTTAACTATCTAGCCGTAGGTTGCAATAAGATAATGGTTCGCTCCCCTGACAAAATGTTAAAATCTGACCTAATTAACAAATCTCTAAGCCCTTAAAATCAATCAAAACATGATAACAAAGGCAATGACTTAAAAAACCCCCTTCGCAAGAAGGAAGAACCGCGTGGGGCTTGATTCCAATTCAAAGGGATATGTAGGCTTGCCTTCTCTAAGGTATTCAACTCTGCTGAAATTAACAACTTCTTCTCTCTATCACATTCTTCGCATAGTTTAGGATTGAAATTACTTTTCTTAAATAAAAGTCAAAATTTTAATTCTTTTTTATTATAATTGTTCTAATAGTCTCTTGCTTATTTTAGTTGTTTAGATTATATTTGGGGAATGTGTGCTTTTCCTAAAACTCATAAGGGCTAGAGGAAAGATCCCCTAATTTGAACATTTTGACTTGTAATAGTTTTAAGTAGTTTTTCCCTTATTTTTTTGCATTTTGTAATTGTCATTATTTCATGTTGCCATGCATTGCATGAGTAATATTGTTTAATGCATCATATTATATCTATTCATGCATACATAAATTTTTTTTTTTTTACAAAAGCCATTTTGTATTTAAGCCAAACTAATTTTTTGTATTGTTTTAACTAAAACCTAGTCCCCGAGCCCTCTTTGGTCATTTGAGGATTAGTGTTTTTTCTTGGGATAAATGGTATAATTTTGGAGTTAATCAAATTGGGTTTTTCCCTTAATTTTTCCAACTAAAATAAACAAAATTAAAGTGGCGACTCCTTTTATAACTTACAACTTACAAAATACAATTTTTTCTGAACTCATAGTGGGTTTCAATCATGATGTTTCTCCCAAATGGGTATTTTTGATTCCCTCTAGTGGATCTGACTGGGTGCTCGGGCGAGGCCTCACAGAGGTCTGCAACTCAAATTATGGTGAAAATACAGAAAGGTGTCCAAGCTTTCAGGGTATGTACGTGTGGAGTATTGTGTGTGCGTAGATATGTGCGCAGCCACCTACTGAATGCTTGAATTTGCCAAATATCATCTAAGCTTTGACTTTGGGTTTGCTAAGTATCTTCTGGATTTTATATGCAAAACAACTACCAATAATTTGGTAATGTAATTTGTTAGTCCAAAATTTTTGCTCAAAATTTTTGCAAAAGTTTCAAGAGGGATGAAAATTATTTTGCTCAAAATAATTTCTGGGAACAACTAGAATTAAATTATTTTGCTAAAATCAAATTATTTAGCTCAAAATAATTTTTGGGAACAACTAAAACCAAATTATTTTGCTTAAAATAATTTTTGGAAACAACTAAACTGATATTATTTTGCTCAAAATAATTTTTGGGAATAAGTAAAGGAAGACTATTTTGCTTAAAATAATTTTTGGACCGTGAGTTTCAAATTATTTTTCCCAAAATAATTTTTTTGACAACTAAATTCAAATCATTTTACTCAAAATTAATTTTTCAAAAACAAAAAAATCTTTTATTCTCTCTTTTCTTTTCTTCTCTCTCTTCTTTATATTCCACCAACTCTTCATTTCTTCATTTTTCAATACAATTTTCTTTTTATTTTCCTTCAACTTCCTTACTTCCTTTCTCTTATTTATAACTTCTAAGCACTCTCCCTTTCTTTGTTTTCTTTCATCCAAACTCATATTTATCACTCCTAAATAATGTGCAAATCATCAAAACAACATTTTTTGGAGGACCAAATTACTTAATCTTTTAAAAGAATTTCAAAATTTCAAATTCTCATTTCATTTAAACTTGATGGATCTACTTGCAAATCTACACTTTGAGGCTTTGGAGGATCCACATTTTGAGTTTCAATCATAGGAAACATTACATAACAGCCATGGAAGAGCCCTTTTAAATCTAAATTTGGCACATAATCATTCATGGCCCACACTTTTCTGTTTGCATTATCATATTGCTAGAACTAATGTATTTCCACCTTTTTACACCTTTAGAATTGTTAGAAAGAGTGGGAGAATCTTAGGAAATTTAAACTGCCCTTAAATAGCCAAAGTACACATTCAAGAGGTTGGTTGCGTGAGTAGCAATCTATGCAAGCTTGGCTATGCATGTACACGCCTTGCAACATGTGTAGTGCTTATTGCACCACTGCTTAGCTATTTTCCAACTTTTCTTGCCATTTTCTAATTTAGAATGAACTTTTGCATCTTTTGATTGTTCAATCACTTGGAACTATATGAAAACAATATAATTACTAGCTAGAAATCATGAATTTTCTTACAGCTCTAGCTCAGGATATTTAGTCTGATGTATGAATTTCTTCTCCTTTTCTAAGTGAAGTTGGATGCTAGTATAATTGAAATAATTATATGTATGTACTATACATAGATTCTATTAAAGGGTAGCAAGGGAAAGAGGACTAAAAGGGTAAAGAACCAAAAAACTTTTATTGTCCATATTATTAGAGATAGCGGTAAGTATAAGTTATATTATTATTATTGATGCGTACTCTGCAAATGTATAGATCGCACAAGCAATATAGTAGTGAATGAGTTATCGTTCCACTGGAGACTTTAGGTAAGTACTAGCTTAAAATGTTTGCTAATGTTTAGTGAATCAAAGTGGTGTCAATGAAAATGATTATAATTATATTCAAACTAAATTAAAATATAAATTAAGTAAAATAACAAGAAGGAAAAAGGGGATGAAATAAAAAATAAAAGCCCATTCAGGTATTGAATCCCTCTAGCCCCTAATTGTATATCATGAACTACACATCAACTAAATTCATTCCATAAATTGAATTGGCGTTTCACTAAATTAGATAAAAATCTCTCTCGAGCAATTAAATCCTTATTTCCCAAGAGGAATGCAAGGAATCTCTTCTCAGGCAAACTCAATTAGGTCATGCTTTAGGTTCGAGAAACTATCCACCAAAGTAGTCTTGTAAGCCTATCTCTAGTGCCCTAATCAACCCTCAATCTCTATGAGTGATCCATTCACATAAAGTTATCTCTAATCAATTATATGAAAATAATCCCCAACTAATAAGCATGCAATTATTAATTGGAATTTAAGCAATAATATTCATAAAGATAAAACAACTCAAAGAATGATTTAATTGAATAAGAAGTAATTCAATCTATACAAAAGGTTCTAGGGTTCATCAATACCCAAATTGGAAAGAATTAGTTCATATCACACATTGAAACCAAAGAAAGAATTAAAGAAATAAGAATTCTCAAACAATTCATGAATTAAGTGCCAAGAAATCCTATTCTTTGATCTCTGATCTTGAATGTCTTCTTTCTCTTCTCATTCTCTCGCTAATTCGCTCTGTTCTCCCCTCTAAAACGTTGTCAAATATGATTTTATAGTTCTGAATTTTCTGATGCACACCATTAGACCCATGGCTGGAGTTCCAGCCATGGCAACGTGAATGAAAGAAAATGTGACTTCCCACGGGTGAGACCCCAGCTGTGGCTCTACCCATGGGGGGCTACTGGATGATTTCCTCTTTGCTCTTATCACACGGCTGGAATACCAATCGTGGCTCAACCCGCGGTAACCCATATTTCTCCAAAAAATCAGTGTTTTGGCTTGGACCATTCACTGTCTTGGATCATATTTAGATCATGGCATCTTTTGACACTGGATTAATTAAAAGAACTGTGAAAGCACTAAAACAAATAGATTAAACTCAATTGAAGGCATAAAATACCTTAAGAACAAGGGACAAAATATAGTGTTTTCAACACTTATCAATTATCTTTGTATTTATTATTTTCCTTTCATTTTATGTACTTCCTTGCTACTTGTACCTAAATCAAGATTAATTGTATCTTTACAATATAACCATTAATGTCCCTAATTAAATGATTAAATAATTCTAAAAATCTAGAACTTCCATCTTATTGCTATTAATCGATATGCGATAAATTTCATTGATTGATTACTTGACTATCATTTATTGATTGAAGACTTTGAGACCATAAGACTTTGATACCATGACTGAGACCTTGAGCTCTTGAGTAGAAGTTTGCTTATTCGGTGTGGGAATCATCAAGCTATGTGGACAATATTGACCTATAGCTAGGAGAAGGTATGATTCTGGTTGCTCGACCTAGCTCATCAAGTGTAATGGTATGATATTACTCCATACATAAACCAGTTAGACCAAATTTCTGCTACTATCTAATATTCTTGTTCAACCAATTATTATACACTTGATTCCTAAAAATAATGATTCTTGCCCTATCATCTAATTACTAATCCATATGGATATATCTCAAAAGCCCTTATACTATTTCTTGAAATTTATTTTTGATTTTTGTGTAACTCGTATAGTATTATAATTTATAACTAGGATTTATCTTATCCCCTTCCCCTTATTTTTTATAGAAAGTTAGAGAATCGGCCATAGTTCAAGTGATCTTTTATAGGAAGCTTGTGTGAGATTTGTCCAAGGTTTATAGTTTTGGAATATTTTATGTGGATAAAATAATGCAAATATTTGCTAAAGATATAGACTTCTGTGTAAATCTCTTAGTTGCCCCATGATACTTAAGATGTTAAAATAATATTGTGCATTGGATGCATGTATATGTGCTTAATGGATTAGTTAAGTTAATTGATGTTGTAAAGAAAAAAAATAACAATGGACTTAATCTATATTATATGTTGAATTAAATCAAAGAATGAACAGGAGAATATTATGATATTTTTGAAGTTGAGGGTATAAAGGTGGCATATTAGGAGTGTTCTAATTTTTATTACTAGTTTCATATTTTGGGGAAATGTCCTATTTGCTACTAGCATGCTATCGAAATTGCACTTAATTGCTAGTGTTATAGGATTCTATAGATTTTCGGTGCCTTTATGGTTACTGATGCCCTAGGACCATCCATCCTAAAATAGGGTGCGATAAAGGTGGTATTAGAGGGAAAATAAGTGATAAATTAAATGAGAGTAGACATGCCATAAGCTATAAATAGTACTATAGAGCATAAGAAATTCCTTATTATCATCATTAAGCTTAAATCCATATTATCTTTATATATTTGAATCATTTCCTAAGTTTTTAATTGTAAATTCTAGTTAGTTAGTTATAAGAATTTAGTATGATCTACTTGAAGGTTATAAAGGTAATAATGTACTACAACTTTATATGTAGTCGTGACAAAGAATGCTACTTAAAGGAAAATCAAGGGGACGACAGAGGAGAGGACCTCTCCTTCCTAAAAGATAGGTAGCTTCTATTGTTGTATTAGATGTAGCACCTGCTGCTGCATCACTACTTGGGGAGCTAATTGAGGAGCTTGTAGAGCCACTGAAAGTTCAGCAATGGGTACAATAAATGGATCAATAAGTTCCTCTTACAAATGATGAGGTAGTGAGGTAGGAACTTGAAGAGTTAAGAAGAGAAGTACATGAATTGAGACAAGCTTGATAGCGACACCTGAAGTAGCTCCACCACCTACACTTGTGAAAGCTCCAATTTCGAGATAGGTGGTTAGAAGAGTATTATTGATGAAGGTGTTCTAGTGACCAGCTTTATGAAAATGGGATTACCTAAGTTCCATATTGAGGATCGAGAAGAAGCACATGGATTTTTACAAGTTGTAGACAAGGTAGTGTGGAGATTACTATGCTCTGATGCATATGCTATTGAGTTAGTGGGATTATTAATAAAGGATGATGCTTGGAACTATTTTGAAGACCATATAGAGAATCAATTGTATGGGAATACTCCACCAACCTAGAAGCAACTCAAATGAGAAATGATAGATGAGTTTTTGATGGAGGGAGAGTGAGAAAATAGAACTGTAAGGTTTGAGTGGCTAAAGTGAGGAGGAATGTTAGTAATTGACTATGCAAAGGAATTTAACAAGCTAAACAAGTATGCTCGAAGATTATACCAACTGAGATGACAAAGATAAGGAGATCCAAGAGGGGATTAATTGAGTTAATATAAAACCCCTTAGTTATGATTAAGTTTACCTCTTTATCAAAGCTTAGCGATAAGGCAAAATAGATAGAGATAAAGAATAGGGAAGGAAGGGCTGAGAGAGAACAACCAAGAGTAAGACTAAGAATAAAGAGGGTTTTGGAAGAAGTGTTGGGGGTAGTTCTTAATCAAAGATACATGAAACTGAGGCTTCAATGGTAAGCTACAATCCACTTAAAGGTGGAGGAAGGGTTAGAGAATATAGCAAGGGTACTTTAGCGACCTCTAATTAGGGAAGGGGGAACACCTTTCCAATATGTGCTATCTATGGGAAGAAGCATAGGCAAACCTATAGAATGACTTTTCAAAGCTTACTTAAAATATGGGTAGATGGGCCAGTTTGTAAAAGATCATCCTTATTAGAAGATGGGAAGGAATACATAAATAACTTCGCAATCTACTGCACAGATGCCAAAGCAAGATATAAGAACTATTGAAGACTTAGGAAGAAGCCAAAGGCAAAAATAAAAAATAGCTCATCCAACAAAAGGTCAAGAAGGAGGCAGAGTCTTCGCCCTAAACCGACATGACTAAAATGGCAAAAAATGGAAAAATTTTTACTGTCATATTATTGGAGATAGAAGTAAGTATAAGTTATATTAGTACCTTCGTATTTATTGTTTTCTTTCATTATATGTACTTGCTAACTACTTATACCTAAATCAAGGTTAATTGTATGTTTACAATTTAATTATTTGTCCCTAATTAAATGACTAAATAATTCTAAAAATCTAGAACTTTGATCTTATTGATAATATTGATATTTCTTGATATGCCATGAATTTCATTGATTGATTACTTGACTATCATTTATGGATTAAAGACTTTAAGACCATGAGACCATGAAACCTTAAATGAGACCTTGAGCAGAAGTCCCTTATCTGGTGTGGGGATCATTGGGTTGTGTATACAGTATCAACCTCTAGTTAGGAGAAGGTATGATCCTAATTGCTTGACCTAACTTATTAGGTGTAATGGTATGGTATTACTCCATTTGTAGCCCATGTTAAACTAGATTTTTGCTACTATATAATATTCTTTTTCAACTAATTATTATTCACATGATCCCTAAAATTAATGATTCTTGCCCTATTGTCTAATTGCTCATCCTTATGGATATATTTTAAAAGCCCTTATACTATTTCTTGCAATTTATTTTTGACTTCATTGCAACTTATATAGTAATATAATTTATATTCACTAGGATTTATATCACCGCGTTCCCTTTATTTTTTGTAAGAAGTTAAAGAATCAAATATAGTTCAAGTAATCTTTTATGCTTAAAGCTTGTGTGAGATTTGTCCAAGGTTTATAGTTTTGGAATATTTTATGTGTATAAAATATATGTAAATATTTGACAAGGACATAGTCTTATGTGTTAAATCTCTTAGTTGCTCTAGGATACTTGATATTTAAAAATAATATTGTGCATTAGATGTATGTATGTGTATTAATTAATGTTCTAAAGAAAAATAAATAAATAACGATGGAGTTAATCCATATTATATGTTGAACTAAATAAAAGAATGATGAGAGAATATTATGACATTTTTGAAGTTAAGGATATAAGGATGGCATATTAGGAGTGTCAAATTGTTATTGTTGGCTTCGTATTTGAGGAAATGTCCTATATGCTACAAGCACACTATTGGAATTGCACTTAATTGCTAGTTTTATTGGTTCTACAGGTTTTTGATGCTTTTATGATTGCCCATGCCCTCGGGCTATCTATCCTAAAAGTGGGATTTGACATTGGAATGGATGAGTGATGATGGGAGTGGTATCACAGTCTCTACCCATTGGTGTACAATAGGATATGACATACTAGATTCGAGCCTTCCATACTGTCTCTGCCTTGATTACTCTCCCATAGCGACTACTGTACTTTATATGCTATCATGCAAAGATGGATAGATACCACTCATACTTTCCATCTCTTTTTGGCGAGATGACGATCACTCGTATGGACTTCACTACTTTTATTAGCCTTTCTTTTGACCATGAACTTGTGCCTTTTGACGATTACTTGACTAGGCCAGATGTTGAGGCCAAGTCTTGATATATGTAAACTCTTGTGGCATTAAGCATGACTGTATGATCTTAGAGCACCTATTCATATGATATTATTTGGTAGTGGTAGACATTGGGATCCCATTGATGTAGAGGGGATCAATTAGCTAGTGACGTGTTACTTTAAAATTTGCAAGTGCATAGGTTGTGAACAAGTAATATAGTAGTGAAGTAGAGTGTCAATCTCATTAGGATGGATTGAGAAGTACCAAAATTAGGATTTCCTTTATTATTTAGAAAACAAATAAGATGGAAGAAAATAAGAAAAATTAAGTAGATATAATAAAAGATAAGTTCAATGTATATAAAAGGCCTAAGATCTAGACTTCATCAATCGATTACCTATGACTTACCTATGTTCTCTAAATTGATTTTTATTTTATTAGAATTAATGATTAGATTTCCCTAAATTATGTGAAGTTCTCTCTCAAGATAAATCACAGGTATTCATGTTAATCTTATATCATGACCCAAATTTTAGGTTGTGACTGTTCTAGAGTTTAGGGAAACATAAGGTCACCTAAACCCATAGAACCCCATTGCACTTATCATTAATTAGCATTTACCTTATTATATCTTATCCTAAGATCGATAGCCAATTACTCTGTACCGTTTCCAATTATTAGTTTATCAATTTACTTATCGCCAATACTCATTAATGCCATTTCATATTTGTTACTTGAAATTTGTTATTACATATGTTTATAGATATCATCCATATATCTCTTACTACAATATACATCAATTACTACAATATAGATTACAATCTTATCAATTCAATACATTATAATACTAGACCTTCGAATACCATGGATCTCTAGATTGATTGTCTTTAGAGTAACGTAAGCAAAAATCAAAACACGAAAATTAATAGAGCAAATCCCAAGCGGAGGAACACAGCTCAGAATTTACCTTGTTAGTACATTACCCTGACTTGAAAAATTTAAGCAATTGTGGAATAAGACAAGCTTAGTGAGTACATAATAATATAACATAATAAAAGTGATTCAAGAGGTCATTATTTCAGGTAAGTTCAATTATGGCTATGAAGTGATGTTAATCAAAATTGTTATCATAATTCAATTTCTTGTTCAAGATATAAATAAGATCTTTAGCAAAAATAATATTAATTTGGCAATGGAATGCTTCCCAAGAATAGAAATTTAAGAGTGGTGGTTTAAGCCTTGCTCACTCACATGCATCACATTATGTAAGACTAATTAAGTTTTACGGCTAGGTATTCTCCCAACAGAGGTTGAGTACTCTTGCCCTACCTGCAGACTTATACCAAGTGCACAAGGTTTGATGTATTACCCCACACTAGAAGGGTATTTCTGCTCACCAACAAGTGTAGTTGGGAAGTTTCATATAACATCCATAATAAGGAATTCAATGGAAAATATGCCAATACAAGGACAAATCTCATTAATGATCACTTCATGAAATCAATGTGCAATGGTTTATAATGGCCAAATGCCATAAAGGAATATCATATTCAATGGTTCAACATTCAATAATAGGCAATTCCTATTCAATATGAAATTAGGATATTCCAACAAAGATGGTTTTATCAACAATGATTCTCAGAATATGGTAAATGTCATATTATATTATTAAGTACTCACTTTGACTCCTTTGCTCCTATTAGTTATTCAATCTTATTTAAAATAACACCCTTCATGGTCTTGAGCAATAACCTTGCCCTTGCTTTAAGATTCTACACCCATGTTATTTCAATTACATATTAATTAGTAACTAATAATGTTACTAGTCATAACTTATCTATCCTATACTTGTTTTATTATTTCAATTCACAATGGAGGCATGTTAACAATGTCTTGCTTATACCTTTTAATCATGTAATGATAATGGATTCATTAAATTTAGGGTAAAAGATTTCTAGCAATTCAGATTTCTAAATTTGGTATCACACAAGGTACATTAAAACATTCCAAGCCTAATTCTTCCTTCAATTTCATGAATTCAATTTCAGTACTTTCAATTCAAAAGGTGCCATTTGGCAAGGTATATGTTAATAGGTGGTAATTCAAATAATGGCTGCATATAAGTATGGTTCAATCATGTCATATTATTAAGTACTCACCTTGAACTCCTTTGCTCCTATTAGTCTTCACTCTTGGTTAAAATAATATCCTTCATGGTCTTGAGCAATGTCCTTGCCCTTGCCTTGAGATTTTACACCTATGTTATTTTACTTGCATATTAAATAGTAACTAATAATGCTACTAGTCATAACTTATCTATCCTATACTTGTTTCATTACTTAAACTCACAATGGAGGTGTATCAATATTGCTACATTTATACATAATCCCATTTCCAAGCTCAATTCCTTATTCAATTTCTTGAATTCAAGTTTCAAATCTTAAAATCCCTAAATTGATCAAAAACCCTAGAATTTAGGGAAAACCATCAATCTCACTTCCAAACCTCAAACTGATCATAGATTCATCGAATTAATACTTGGACAATTAATTCCTACCAATTAATTAAAATTAAATCACTTTATTTCACAAAACCCTAATTTATCTCACTTAGGTTAAATTTGGGGAAAACCTATAATTCCTTATCAAATCTTCAAATTAATCATAGAAATATGAAATTAACATAACAATGAGCCTATATGATCATTCAAATATCAATAACAAGTATTAGAACACTAGGTCCCCCTTTTAGCTAAGTTATGCCATGAAGATTTTCAAGTCTTGAACTAAGCTTCCATAATTCATTTTGAAACTTTCAAATCATTTTTTTCCATTTAAAATAACCTTAGATGCTTTCAATTAAAGTTCAGAACACTTCGCTAACAATTTCTTACGTTGCCTGAAATTTCCTTATGATGAAACTTAGGTGTTTTTCGTGCTTCCTTTACCTATCTTCACATTAGTCCTTAAAATTTCAAGTTAAATTTCTATATTTCATTTAAGAACATCCAAAACAAACATCTCCTATATATTTCCCTATATGGCTGAATTATATAGATGAAGAATTTGAGGAATTTTTTCAACCAAAACAACAAAAATCATACTTTGTCACAATCCACTTTTAAGTTGTGACGGTCATAGGGCATAGTGAGACAAAAAATCAACTAACCCCATATAACTCTATTTAACTTATAATTCTTTACCATTTACCATGTTGAACCTTATCCCAAGATTAAAATCTAATTTCCTTCCTTATTGTTGGTTACTATTTTATCATTTTACATATTATCAAACGCTCATTAATACCAGTTGCATATTCATCTCCTAAAATTTCCCAATTAGTATTCTATGTCATTATTCATATGTTCATTACTTAATACATTGATATAATAGTAATTACAATATAGTTTACAGCACATATAAATCTGTTAACTTATTAGTAATAAACTTTTTGTAACCATTGAGCTCTAAAATAATGGTCATCATAATAACATAACCAAAATCCATAACACATAAAATTAGTAGAGTAATTTCCAAGCGGAATAACAAGGCTTGGAATTTACCTTGCTGATTTATCAACTTGACCTAAAAAATTTAAACTTAAAAATGAGACAAACCTTAATGAGTACATAATAATACATTATATGGTAAGTATTTAGATCATTATCAGGATAAACTCATTACAACAATGGGGCGATGTTAATCAAAATTGTCATTATGAGTTAATTTCTCATTTAAGATAGAAACAATTCTTTAGCAAAATTGTATTTCCTTAGAAGAGGAATGCTTCGCACACATATAAATTAAAAAGTGACAACTTTATCCTTGCTCACTCACATGCATCAGATTATGCAAGACTGATCAAGTCTTATGATTAGGCATTCCCCCTTAATAGAGATTGGGTTCTCTCATTTTATCCATAGGTTTATACCAAGTGCATAAGGTCCATTTATTACCCTATATCAAAAGTGTATTTATGCTTATCAATAGGCATCAATAGAAAGGTTCATACAAAATTCACAATAAGGAATTTATTTATCACAATATGAAGTCAACATGAAAGATTCACCATGGTCAAATGTCTTAAAGAAGTATCATATCAAATGGCTCAATATTCAATAAGTAGTTTATGTTTAATATGACATTGGGATATTTCTATGAAGATGGATTCTATCATGACTCACTTATTAAGCTGTGATATTCCTATGATATAGGAAGAAATAAAGTCATCTAAACATGTAAAACCCCATTTAACTTATAATTCTTTACCATATACCATGTTGAACCTTATCCCAAGATCGGGACCTGATTACTTTTCCTTATTGCCTATTGCTAGTTTATCATTTTACATACTACCAAATACTTACTTACTAATACCATTTATGTACTCAACTCGAAAAATTTCCAAATTTGTATTTCATGTCATTATACAAATGTTCATTACTTAAAACACCATTATAATAGTAATTACAATACAATTTACAATACAAATAAACTCAATAACATTTTAGTACCAAACTTTTGGTAACCATGGAGCTCTAAAATAATGGTCTTCATAGTCATATAACCAAGATTCACAATACTTGAAATTAGCAGAACAACTTCCAAGTGGATGAATAGGGCTTGGAATTTACCTTGCTGACTCATCAACCTTACCTAAAAAATTTAAACAACTAAGGAATGAGGTAAAGCTCAGTGAGTACATAATAATATAATATAGGGTGAGTATGTGGGTCAATATCAAAATGGACTCATTGTGACAATGGAGCGATATTAATCAAAATTGTCATTTTGAATCAATTTCTCATTTACGATAGAATCAATATCTCTAGCAGAAATAGTAATTTCTTAGGAGCAGAATGCTTCCCACACATATAAATTAAAGAGTGACGTTCAAAGCCTTACTTACTTGCATGCATCACATTAAGCAAGACTGATAAGGTCTTACAGTTAGGCATTCTGCCCTAATAGAGGTTAGGTTCTCTCATCCTACCTGCAGGCTTATACTAAGTGCATAAGGTCCAATGTATTAGCCTATGAACCCTCAAATTTGCACCTCTTGATTCGGCTGCAGCTTGACACCTACTAAGAATAGGGAGCTACGCATATGGCGGTCCCGCTAGCCGGTTAGCGGGTAGGGGTCAAGGGGGCAGCGGCCCATCGAAAAAATAAATTTCCTGAATCTTTTCTCCTCTAGTCGACTGCTTTTTAGTCACGAACCCACAGAATCAAGCAGAGCTCGAATCGGAGCTGAAACGGGCTCGAAACGGACAGAAACAGATTGAGCCGCATGAGTGGCGCAGGGAGGCACGATTTTCATGCCGCCCAGGAGGTGGCACGCATGCCATGCCACCGGGAAATGACCATGCCTCTGGCATGGCGGCACGTCTGGCGTGCCGCCCAGACGACCGACGTATCAGCCGTGCCGCGCCTGCCGCCGATGCCGCCGTCCGTACCGCCGGCACCTCCTCTGTCAACTCTATAAATAGCAGCCTCCTCTAGCCTCATTTGGCACAACTTCCAACAATTATCAAGAGATTTTAAAGCATTCTAGAGCATTTCAAAGCAATCAGAGCAATTTCGAAGCATACTTTAGTTCTTATACTCACGTATTTGCCGTTTCTAGATCCAGATTCCAAGCTTCCTTTGAATTCAAGGTGGAGTTGAGATCCGGAGCCAAACTAGTTCCATTCATTCGAAAGCCGAGAAAAGCAAATGTATAATCCCTTTCCCATTTTAAAATTCTAAATTCAGATATAGAATTATATTTAGGTCTAAAACTGAAAAGATCTAAATAACTTATTAATTTAAGGATCAGAATTAAGTTAATAAGCAAACCAACACATTTTTAAAACCCCTCCTTCGCAAGAAGGGAGAACTGCGTGGGGTTTGATTCCTATTCAATAGGATACGCAGGTTGCCAATCTGAAGGGCATCAACTCTAAAATCTTTTTATCAATGTTTAGTCCTTTTTTTTTATTTACTTTAATTAATCCTTTGTTTATGATTTCTATTTTAGTTTATTTTGGGGAATGTGTGCTTTTCCTAGTACCCATAAGGGCTAGAGGAAAGATCCCCTTTATTTCATTTGTTTTAATATTGTAATAATTAAGTAGGATCTATCTTTCCTATTTATTTATTATTGTCATTCCATCACCTCATATATATATATCTGTCTCATTCATCATTATATTCTTGTTCATGCATACACAAAAATCCATTTTCAAGAGTTATTTTGCATTTCAAGCCAAACTAAAGAAAATAACATTTTCTTAACTGTGTAATTACCAAAACCTGATCCTCGAGCCCTCCTTAGTCCCTCGTGGATTAGTGCACTTTTCCATTGGGATAAAATCAAATTTTGGAGTCAACCGTGTTGGGTTTTCTTTAATTTTCCTAATTAAAATAAATAAATTAAAGTGGCGACTCACTTTTCAACCTTCAAAATACAAAAATCAAAAGTCTGAACTCACAGCGAGTTCCAATCGTGGAGTTTTTCCCGAAGAGCATCTCGATCCCTCGGTGGATTGGACCGGTGCTCGGGCAAGGCCTCACATACCCCACATTAGAAGGGTATTTTTGCTTATCAATAAGCATCAGTAGAAGGTTCATAGGGAATTCACAATAGGGAATTCAATAGAAAATATGCTAATACAAGAATAATTCTCATCAATGGTCATATTATGAAATCAATATGAAAGGGCTCGCAAGGGCCAAATGCCATAAAGAAACATCATATTCTATGGCTAAATATTCAATAGGCCATTCATGATCAACATGGAATTGCATCATTCAATGAAAATAGTTTCACCAATAATGGTTCACAAAATATGGTACTCATATTATATTATTAAGTACTCACCTTGGACTCCTTTGACCCTATTTATGTTTAACTTTAATGCTAGTGGTGCTCTTCATACTCTTAGACAATGTCCTTGTCCTTGTCTTAGATTTTGCACATTTGCATTTCAATTACACATCAATCACTTCCTTGTTATGATATTAGTTTAATTTAGCTTAACTTATTAAAACTTGTATCTTGTTCATTATAGTACAACTTATTACTTTTAAGATCAAGACACACTATATATATACTTATTACTAATTTTAACACTTTCTTTAATTGTTTTCCAAATAGCCAAATGTATTGCCTTAAGGAAAGATAATTCATTTCCTTCCAATTTCACATTTCAACTTCATAATAGTCAATTAAAATCAATTTAAATAATTTCCCATATTCAATGGAACTAATTCCACTTTCACCTTCTAATTTCATAAATGAACCTCATTCATTAAATTTGGAGAAAATCACTTCTATCAATTGAATTTTGAAATTAACATTATACAAATCATGTTGCATTATACTTAAGCGTAATTTCCCTCTTCAATTCCATGAATTCAAGTTTAGTTCTCAAAATCTCTAATTTGTCCATAAACCCCATAATTTGGGGAAAACCATTAATTCCCCATCAAATCTTCAAATTGATCATAAAATTATGAAATTAGCATATTAAAAAACATATATCATCAATCCAACATGGAAAACAATTATTAGATCTTGAACTTCCTCTTTTAACCTAAGTTATATCTTCAAAATTTCAAGTGTAGAAATAAGCTTCAATAATTCAATTTGACACTAATAAACTATTTTTCTCCATCTAAAATAACCATAGATACCTTCAAACATAATCTAGAACAATCCTTTACACCAAATCAAAGAGAGGCTGAATCTGGTACTAATGTTCCCTTATATGTGCTCTTTACTTCCCTTGTTTGTTTTCATTTGATATACCTCTATGAACCCTTAATTTTGCACCCTTCAGATTGCATTTGAAAACTTAAAGGAGCTTAGGTGTTGTCAACAGACCTCCAAAAGCCAAAATTGAAAAATCAAGAAAAGGAGAGCCGAAACCTATTACTTTGAGCTTTGAACCATACTTAGATCATCTAGGATTGAATAACCAACACAATGCAACTAGAATCATGAAAAATGGACTAGAAACTGGTGTAAATAGGCAAAAATTGCTAAACAGGCGAAGTTGGACTCTTTTGCGGTTGTCGCCAAAGCCTTTGTGGCTACCGCAACATGACCCACAGCTACCGCTAATGCATTTGTGGCTACCATAGGGCTTCTAGTGGCAGCAGTCATTTTTTCATTTTTTTTATTTTTCTTCATTTTGTGCACCTATCCCACATTAGAAGTGCATGAAACTTTCCTCCAATCTTTTCCCTATATATAGGGGTCCTTCCACTCTATTTTCTTCACCTTTTAACCTCTTGGTTTGCTTGATTAGCCTTTGCATCTAGCGAACCATCTCCACAAGTTTGATCTAAAAGAAATAAACTTTTTATTTTAAAAATTTATTTAGGAGGTCATTTCAAGGTAGCTCTCTTGAAATCAGTTCGAGGAAGCCCCAATAATGCGGTCTGAGTCTCTTTGCTAAGGTTATCATTCCGCCAAGCTGAGAAGGTGGAATTACTATCCGGTTGTCCGCTTCATTCGCCCTACGTCTCCAAGCCCCATCTTCTTAAGGTATTTATTTTCATTTTTTATTATTTTCTTATTTTCTTGTTTTTTTTTTTGTTTTAGTTTTTCTTTTGCTTTATATTATTTTTGTTTGTCTGTTTTGTTATTTTTCCTTAGGATTGCTTAGATTGTTCTTTTTGGTTATTATTTCTTTGCTTTGTATGTTTTATTGTTTCTTTCATTATTTTGAGGCATGTTGGTTAGAATCTAATTTACTTAACTTGGTAAATAATTTGAATTAATGCATCCACTTATTAATTAAAACCTAACCTAATTAACAACTTGGCAATTAATCAATCTAATATAATCAATCAACCCACCTTTCAATTAATGAATTGAAACATGATAAAATAGCTAGGCTAAACTAACCCCTTCGCAAGAAAGGCAAACTATATGGATTTTTATTCCCATTCAAAGGGATATGTAGTCTTGCTTATTTAAAGCATCAAATCCAATTTAAATAAACAAAATCCTTCTCTTACATGAATTAGTTCTTTTCTTTGCGATATCTGCTTTTAGTTTGTCTCCTTTGTTATAATGTTGGTTTTGTCTCTCTTTTTTTAGTATTTTTCTTTAGGTGTTGCTTTAGAATTATTTTGAGGAATGTGTGACTTGCCTAGAACCCATAAGGACTAGAGAAAGCATCCCCTATTTTGGTTTTGAATTGTAAGTTAATTCCTTTACTTTGTTGCTTTATTTTTTTGCTTTGAATAAATGTTTATTTATTTGTTTGTTCATGCATTATATGATTGTTCATGCATTATATAAACTATTCATGAAATTTATTTTGAGTTATTTTATTTTAAATTTCCCAAACTAATTTTCTTAAAATAAATTGAAAACCTAATCTCCGAATCCTCTTTGGTTTCGAGGCTAGTGATATTTTCTTTTGGAATATTAATTGGAGTCAATTTGGATTTTTTCCCTTAATCTTTTTCCCAAATGAAATAAAAATTAAGGTGGCGACTCTTTGCAAAATTAATCTATTTGAACCCAAGGGTTCCACAGTGAGTCAAACCCTAATGATCATTTCAATCCCACTTATCGGATCTAACCGGTGCTCGGGCGAGGCCTCACAACTGGCGACTCCACTGAGGAACACCTTCTTTTTTATAAAAGAAATAAGAGGACTACCAATTGGTTTAAATCAAAGTTTGGCACTTTTAATATATAAATAACTTTTTTGTATCATTTGCATTGGCTCTTTGCTTTTCAACCTAAATTTCTTAGGAAAATAATGGATAGAAAGTAACATTGTGTTGGTAACCCTCCTTGGGTTTATTTATTAATAATGAAATCATCCACCCCGCAATGAATCCTTTGATCCATTCAATGGTTTAATAAGCATTCACGTACTACTGGACCCATGCAAGGCTCCTTGACTCATATATGGTTAGGTATATCGCTGCTCTAGTGTAACGAGTACCCTGTGCAAGCCACCCTTTCCTTTTTCATGTATTGAACCTAAATCTTGACCTTAGGTTGTATGTACCATAATTAAAACATTGCATTTTTGCATTCTCATGAAACTATTTTTCTCATGCATATCATGCATCCATATTATATAACAAAATATGCATTCATATCTAGTCTAGGTTATACCTTGAACCAAAGAAGGGTCACATACTCACTTTTCCTTTTTTATCTAAACACTTTCACTTCTAAACCTTAAACACTCTCATCTTTATCCCAATCACCTTTACCTTGACAAACCTTAAACCATCAC
Organism: Reutealis trisperma; assembly: GCA_947687605.1. Lineage (NCBI taxonomy): Eukaryota > Viridiplantae > Streptophyta > Magnoliopsida > Malpighiales > Euphorbiaceae > Reutealis > Reutealis trisperma. The sequence continues at coordinate 16,891 of CANTUT010001834.1, read as the reverse complement.
CTTAACCTTACCCTAATACCCTAGCCCTAAACCTAAAACCTAAAACCTCATTTCCCTAGCATTGGCCTCAAACACCTTAAACACTGTTACCTTAATCTTACCCAAAATGTCTGCACCCTAAACTTTAACCTTAAAACACCTATACCCTCCTTTTTATCCATACCATGGCAACGTAGCTACAAGACATCATAATCTATAAACTCAACATGCTTGGCCCATTACCTTTAAAATCAATCCATTACCCCTAGATTGACAAATGCATATAGCCTATACCTAAATCATCAACATACTACCCTATGCCCAATACATTTGGCCCAACACACTATCCTAAATCTAGTACGTTTGGTTCAACCCAATACCTTAAGCTAGAGACCTTGACCTATACAACCTTAAGAAATCTTCAAAAGCCTAAATGCAGTTTGCTCACAACATCAAAAGGAGTCTTTTTCCTTAAAGTTTGCATCCCTATATTCCTGCTTCTTCCCTAAGCACTTACCTTAATTCTTTGATTTGGTTTGTAAGGTATCAATGGCCAACCAAGTTAACATGGACAACTTGACCATACTTATGACTAGCCTTCTTAAGAAGCATGAAGAGCATTTTCAAGCTATCCTAGCTGCTCAATAGATCTAATTTAAAGAAAATATGAAGGAACAAAGGCAAGCCATCATTAAGGAAGTTTGAGCCCTGATTAACCAAGCAAACCTCAATAAAAATAATATTAACCACAATCTGAATTAGACCTATCTTGGGAAACCTACCAATACTCAAGCCTTAAACACCACTACCCATTCTAGCTCTTCCTCTCTTTTAGAGCATCACAATGGCCTAATTGATATGGATAGCTTAATCTTATTCCCTGATGCCAAGGTTCCTCCTAAATTTAGAATGCCTAAGTTGGATAGATTTGATGGAACCACATGCCCCAAAACTCATTTGAAGATGTATATGGGAGTAATGAAACCTATGGGACTTAGCGATGAGCTCCTTGCTCAAATGTTTCAAGAATCGCTAACCAGAGCTACTAGGAGATAGTTTCTTTCACTAGACAAGAGCCAAAAAAGAGTATGGGATGATATTTGTCATGTCTTTGTTAGATAGTATCATTACAACAATGAAGTAGATGTCACTAGGCATGATGTGGAAACCACAAAGCAACTTTCATATGAGTCCTCTATGCTCCTTACTAAGTGAAGGGTTAAATATGCTCGAATGGTAAATAGGCCAATTGAGTAAGAACAGGTAGATATCATTGTCAAGAATTTACTCTCGACCTATCGATCCCACTTATTAACATAATACCTGCTCACCTTTAGAGTTTTGGTTGCAACTGTATCAAAGGTTAAAGATTATATCCAAAGTAAATTATTTCAAGCTAAATTCCCCATAACCAACCTGAACAATGATTAGGAATCTAGATTTGACTCAACCCCATCTCACCTTAGCTCCAAAAAGCATGTCATGGAGTAGTTCAAGTTTAGCTAATCTGAGCTGTCTAAGATTGAATTTTAAGTCTAAACCTGAGTCCAAGTCCGAATCTCAAAGTCTAAGTCCAAATATGAGTCTGAGTCTATCGTCTTATTTTTCTGTATTTTTGTCGACCATAGCGATTCCTTTTTGTCATCTTGTAATAAAGTTTCCTTTATAGTAATGCATATACATTTTCTTTTCATTTTCCTTGTTTAGTCCAACATGGATTAGACAATTGAAGCACAAAGAGTAAGTAAATATAATTACCTATTGCACATTGGGTAATCAAATAATGCACCTCAACAAGGGGCAACAAGTTCAAAGAAGACCTTTGTCAAACCCAGAATTCAAATGTCAAAGCTTCTCAACATGAAGAAAAATCACAAATCATGGTGGAATATTTTCTCCCAAATTTCATTAATCTATGCTCACTAAGTTGAAAACCCAAAAGGGTAGCTTAGCCAAAAGTCAAAGCCGAGAGAGAAAGAGAAAGAGAGAGAGCTCATCTAAGTCATCTTCCCTCATGTCCAAAGTTGTTAAATCATCTTCAATCAATTCGTCTTGTCTCATGTAACAACCTATATCTACCCTAGGAGTTTTAGTGACAAATTATTTGAATTTAGGGTTATTGTGACAAATTGTGTGACTATATGAAAATTCATGTGAGACGTGATTTATGAGTTTGGAGCATGTTAAATTAATTTTAATATGTCTAATAGAATTATTATTGTGAAATAAATTATTTAAATAAAATACATTAGCATGAAATAATTTATTTTTTGTAAAATGAATTTTCATGAAAAAAGGCGATTTTTAAGCATAAAATAATTTTATGAGTAATTTTAAAATATTTTTAAATAAATATTTTGGGAGAAATTTTAATGAAAATGATAAGAAAATATTTTTATTTTAATTGCCCATAATTAGCCCCAAATTTAAATAAAAAGCCCAAACACCTAAAAGTCCACTACACTAAAACACTCCTAACCTAGCTCATTAAGGGTATTATTGAAAATTACCCAAAACCCTATATTTAAATATAAAATTTTGGATAGCACTCTCATTCCAGTATCCATCACTCCATTTTTCTATATTTTGATGAAAAATTATCTCAAAATAATTCTCTCTACCGAAATTAAGAAAACACCTTTCAACTTTGTGATTTCTCGCCCTTATTCCTATATTTTTCTTTCTTTTTAATTTTCTATCTGATTTCTATGAAATAAATTATGAGAAAAATTATTTTGGATTGGTTATTTACTAATTTCTATAGATTTGATTTATTTTGGGTGAGTTATTGAAAGAGAAATTAATTTCTCTACCAAAAACATCAACCTTCCTAAGCTATTTCGCCAAAGGTGAATCCTATAACTCAAAAATTGAAATTTTCAAACATAAATTTATTAGGGGGGTGGTTACTGCATATTTAGATTTTAAACTAATTTTTGATATGTGTTGATGAAAATATTAGATTAAATCAAATTTTTACATATTACTGTAATAACTGAAAAATTTCAAAAAATAAGGAAATTCATAGTTTTCGCCCTAGAATTTGAGAGTTAGAAAATTCTATGGTTTGATAATTCTATAACTGCCAAATTGTGGTGATTGATGTTCTAAACTGATATTTTTTTTGTTTGGATGAAAAATAATGATTTAAATTATGCGTTTATATATTACTGTAATGAACAAAAAGTGTAGAAAGCACGAAAACTTATGATTTTCACCCTAAACCTTAAAACTTGGAATTTTCATTCATAATTATGATCTATAGCTGCCAATTCATACATGTGGATGTTCTAAACTAATATTTCTATGATTGAATAAAAAATAATAGTTTAAAACACTAGTTTATATGTTATTGTGATGACCAGAAAATACCAAAAACAAGAAAGGTTCATAGTTTTACATCCTAAAACCTAAAATTGAAATTTTCATGGATATGTCAACCTATTGTTGCTGATTCATATATATTGATGTTGTAAAATGATTTTTTCTGTGTTTACATGAAAAATCTTGGTTCAAACTATATTTTTATGTATTACTGTAATAGATAAAAAGTAAGAAAAATTCAGTTTTTCTCTTAATAGGGTGTCCAGCCTACCATGGGATTTTTATTCCAAAGTCTATAATTTTTATGTAATATATTTTAATGATTATTGACATGTAGGTATGTATGATAAATGGTTAAATTGCATGTTAGTTGGAGGAATGACTCTAGACAAGCCTAGAGGCACTTTGATATACTTAAGGTATCTTAATCTTATGTTGTGATTAGAATGTGAATGTGATTGGGAAATATGAAAATAGGTTTTATGATGAGTCAATAATGAATTTATGGTCTTGAATTGATGAGGATATTAATTGAATGAATTGGGCATAAGAGATAAGCATGGCATTTGAAAGGTTATTTATTAAGTTGACATATATGGAAGTGTTAAGTGTACTAAGATGATTGTTAAAGTGAATTGATATTAAGATAATGATATTGTGTTGACCTTAGAAAGGTATTGACATGATTTATAATGTGTTTCCATATGGGCCAATAAGGGTTAAGTGTTCAAGACTTTTAAGTCAACATATTATGTGCTAATGATGAGTGCACTTATATGTGCAACTCTAAGTTTATATGAATGTTATTTATGCATTGGGTAGTTATGGGATAGGATAGCATCATGATTAAATAAATACTAAATGTTGAATTAAATATTATGATAAAGCTTGAGGAGTCTTAGAAGTCCAAGGGCTATGTGAATTAGGAGCGAAGGAATCATAAGGTGAGTAAATATTATAATATTATTACACGTACAAGCTATCATAATATGTGTACCTTTGACATTCATGAAACCCAAGTTCTTTCTATTTTAAAATGAAACTCTATGATTTCCTTATTAAGCTTGGGTTGCCAAAGGACAATTGGTCCAAAACCATTTTTGATTATCTAATGATAATACCTTTATGATTATTGCCCTAACTTACATTCTTTCTAGAACTACACTATAATTGTATCTTTTGTTCAAAAGTTAAACTGCTATTGTTATTGTGATACATATTATTGTTGCCTTAAATGCTATTATTATATGTGATTACCATTAGCTCTAGCTATGGTACCTCTAACTCTTTATGTAAAAATCCTCGTGCCGATGCGGGTAATCATCAAAACCTGTGCATATTGCATACAATCTTAACCCAATGGATAGGGGTTGTGTATCCACCTCAGCTAGAAGAGGTAGTTCTAGCCATGGAGCTTGATCAACTTCATGCTTCTTTATGTGATAGGAGTTGGAATTTGGTTTAAGGCCACTTCTCCTCTATGTGTTCGAGTGATCATGGCAACAACCTTCACTCTATGTGTTATGTGTTATATGTGTGATTTCCACAACCTTGCTAAATTGTAACCTTTAATTCATGAATTGTAAAACATGAACTATGTTATAAGCTATGAGTTTCCTTTTAAAAAGGGATATGCGTTATTCTAAGTGCCATATTATTTACTCATTGAGATCATCTATCTCACCCTTTTTCTTTGTGTGGTTCCAGGTGAGCAGTATGAGGAGGCAAGGTGATGGCTCAAGTATCCTACCTCACTTAGGAAATTCCTTGTCCAAGTCTTTAATAATACTATACTATGAAGGGTTGTCGTTAGATGCTCTGGGAATATTTATTTTTGATGTTTATTTTGAGATGTTATTTATTATGATTTTCAATTGGATTATGAATATTATTTTCTTATGGATTGTATATGAAGTATCTAATTGTTGTCTTCCACAACTAAAGGTTTTCATATAAATGTTTTAAATGAGTTGTCATATAAGTTTTGGTATGATCCTAGGCATGATTTGTATATATATGAGTGGGTTCTATAGACGTGGGTGACCTTATATCTCCCTATGTTCTAGGGCCGTCATATCTCTGAAATTGGGATATCCAAAGTTTCATATTCTTGTCATTTTCATTGTTGCTCTTATATATGTCTACATACACACTTACACAATTGGATATACGATTATTTCCTTGTATGCACAGTTCTTCTTTGTTATTCCCACAATTACAGTATTATCCTTTAATTCAAATTTAGAAACTTGATTCCTTTTCAATTTTTTTCCTTAATTTAAATCAATTGCAGTTCCTTGTTCTTTGAGTCTTGTATTTCACTTATGGCTTTCAATTTCATAAATGGTTTACAAGAGATGACTGTAATGTGTGGAGAGGGAAAAAAATGTATTTTGGTTAATAGTGATTAAATTTGGTATATATATCAGTATATCCTTGTGAAAATTAATCAAAATGTCAGTAATGATCCATAAATTAAAAATACATTTATTTATTATTAAATGAGAGCAATTGAGTAATAATGGATAAACAATAAATTTGCAAGAACGATTCCTTTTTTATCCTTTTAGAGCATGGTGACAAATTTTGCAACACCAACAGAATGATGGGTTCAAAATTGATATGAGATGTATGTATGAAAAAGTCTGCTCAATGTGTTCTAGCGAAATTAAGGCCATGGAGCTATGCAATTTTGAGTAGAGAAAAGGTTGGGTAATTGATGACGGTGGAATGAGGGTGGGCACTATTTCTTGACAACATATTCAAAATGTAAAAAAAATAAACCCTCAAGTTTTGATTAATTTAGAGAATGAGGGTTTTAAAAACAAAGGAGGGAGAAGACATTGATTTCTCTCTCTCTCTCTCTTTTTTTTTTTTTTTTTAAGAAAAATGAGATTTGGGTGCTTTCAAATTGCAATAATTTGCCATTAATAATGACTTTGGGTTGAGATCAATAACAATTTTGAAAGGAAGAAATTATTTTGTTTATTTTGTTTTTTTTTTTCTTTTTTAAGTGGGGTGAAATTGTATGGAAGATATGGGGAAATCAGTTGATTCCAAAAAAAAAAAAAAAAAAAAGAAAAAAAAAAAAGATTACATGGAATTCCTTTTCCTAAAAGATATCTCATTTACTTCAACGGAAAAGACTAACTATCAAAATATCAAAGAAACAAATATGAAGTCATAATTTATATGCTCAAATTTGGAATAAGAGGAGGCTGCAGAATAAAGCATAATATTATAAGATCCCAAAAATTGTTTAATCATCCTAATTTTATTAAAATTACATCAAAAGAAATAGATCAACATCACTTGCTCAATTTCTTTTGCTCAAAGATATTCTAAATTCTCCATCGACTTGTTATTGAAGGAAATCCATTCCCCTTAAAGCTCCAAATTATTCATTTGAGAAAAACCAACCTCCACACTCAGTTTAAAGATCATTGAGTCATCTTTTGAAAATGAATTGGTAATTTAACATGAAAATGGATGATCATTTGTAGAAAGGCTAAAATATGATATTTCATATCAGTTTGAAATTTTGAAAGTTGGAAAGTTCGGGATTTGAGAATTTGAAAAGGATATTCAATCTTAGAAATAGTGGAGACCTTCAAGGAATATGATTTTTTTTTCAGAAATCAAGAAAGCCAGTGATGTGATCTTAGATTAGTTTGGATTTTGGATTTTGGAAAGCTTTGGGAGTCATGAAAAAATATTTAATCCAATGAAGACCCTTAAGGGGCAAGGATTTTTTTTTTTTTTTTTGGCAAAACAAAAAGGCTTGCAATGCGATCAATAAGTTTTCTTAAAAATTAAATTTAAAAAAAAGTAGGTCAAAAGAAAAATGAAGTGCAAATTGACCCTTTTATTATGATGAATTTAAGAAAATGAATTTGAACTTACTGAGAAAAGAACATTATGTAATGATGAAAAGAAAAATTTTTTTTGATTTATTTTTTTAAGATATGAGGAAAATTGAAATAATAGAAATGATGCACAATAAATGTAGCATAACTCAACTAACTTAATAAATCAAATGTAGGATCATCATGATATAGACCATTAATACTAGGTAATCCTTGGTTGCATGCTATTTAGAGGTCCAATTTATTCAGAAAGGTGGGCTTCTATAGGTGGCTATTGTGCAAGTTCATGGGTAAGTTTTATTTTTCTTAAAGTCAAAAGGTTCCTGGACTGTCCCCACCGCCAATTACAACCAGTGCAGGGCCCTATAACATAGCCATGATGCTAACGGGCTTTCACCACGGGCAATTATAGCATATGAATAAGTTCCAATATGAGCGAGAGTCTTTATGGATGCTAACAAGGACTGCAATCCCATGAGCACCACTATACAACCCTCTTTCTAATTCTAAAGGAACATAAGCCCGGGTGTAGTGCCAAATTGTGTAAGGGATATGTGAATGAAAATGGAATGTAAGACAAACCAAATTGTTACCCTGCTTATTATTCCCTGTCAAACAAACATAAATATAATGCAAAGTATTAAAAGAAAACAATAAAAGATAGCAACCACATAAAATACAAAAAAGAATAAAAATTCACTTCACTTATTAATTGATTAAATAAGAAAAAGAATAGACATATCAAATAAATAATAAATAATAACATTGAAGGACAACCATGGAAAGGTTTTACAAAATCATATTTGACTCCAATTTTGAAACATTTTTCTCCCCAATAGAGTCGCCAAACTGTCACAACATTTTTTGAACGCCGCAATGCGAATGGCGAAAGAAAATATCAATTTTTAAATTTTTTAAATTAAAAATGGAGTTGCCACCTACTGAATTATTTAAAAAGACTTGGTTGGAAACCTTTGAAAATTGATCTATTAACCAAAATTTGAGTTCGGGAGTCGAAAATACAGTGGGAAGGTGTTAGGCACCCACCATACTAATTTTGTAAAACATTCAAATTGGCCTTAAACATTATTTCTTTTATATTACTCAATTTGTCTATTTCTTTTTAAAATTTAATCAGTTATAAGTGAAATGAAATAAATTTTCAAATATTTAATTTTAAGTTGTTGTTTTTATTTATTTATTTTAGAAATTAATTTGAATGTCAAATGAAAGGATAATTCAACTTGGACTCAAAATGATTATAATATAAATGTAAAGTAATAGAATCCTATACATAAATGAAATAAATGTTAATATAACTTTATTTTATTATAATATAAATGTATTACAAATACAACTTTATAAAAATATAAAATTTACAATGAAAAATAAAATAAAATAAAAATAAAAATCATTGAGCCTTGATTTCACTTTGACCACATCCCATTTCTGCAAAATAAAAATAAAAAGAAATTGGTAATAATTCTAAAAAAAACCATAAATAAAAGGAAAAATATAAATATAAATTATATATATATATATATATATATATATATATATATATATATATATATATATATATATATATATATATATATATATATATATATATATATATATATATATTTTAAAAGGGGGCTTAGGTTTTTTTCTTCTTAAGAAATTTCTTAAGGAGTAACTTAATTTTGTCACACCAATATTAAATGCTAAATAGGTCGATTCGAAATCTAAAATTAGCCATTAAAATTATTTTAAACTTGAAAATAAAAATTTATCAAGATGATTTGGGATCAGAAATTGATTTTCAAAAATATTATTTTAGAGCAATTTTAGAAAAAATGATAGTAATTTCATATTGAGCCGAATCAAACTATTTATCTTAAAATTGGCATGCCTCAAATTATACTGCTTCCACTTAAGAATTCTGTTTGTACAGTTCTGGTCTTCATCATTGCCCATTAAGCAAAAATATTTTTTTATAAAAATTTATAAATCATTTAAAATAACATATTTATATTATCAAATTGAGCCCAAATCAAATTATTTTTCATTTCCATCAATCAATTTCTTCGATTTTTTTCAAACCATATTTTTCCAAAAACTTAATTTTCATGATTAGTGATCTCCCTCCTTTGTATAATCACTACCAAAGGAGACCATGGAAAGCCTCAAGAGTAATAGTGAAAGAGAGATCGGCTCGTCAAATCACCATTAGTCTATTG